>OMKL01123431.1:2736-15840 GCA_900302295.1 Parasudis fraserbrunneri
AGTCCAGTCATGATGAATATGAACAACTTTCTCCCAAAGTTAGAAACCTAAGAAATAGATTCTGATCTGTGATATCATACTGGTACAGCTTTGAACTGTTCAGTTGACAGTACGTATACAGCTATACATGGTGACGATGATGATGATGATGATGATGAGGATCATGATGATAATGGTTGTGATGATGATAATGATTATGATGTACTGTAGATGATGGCAATGATGATTATGATGATGGTTATGATCGTAGCAATGGTAACGATGACTATCATGATGACTGATTGATACAATCGTCTGATAACTAACAAGACACACACCAGCAATACTGGCAACAGCACAACACAAAATGGCATGACATACGGCACAAACCAGTCAACACAAGTACACTATCAACAGTCTCTTCACAATTTTTACATCGCTATGACATTTGGGACAAACTGTTAATTATTCTCCGTGGCTGTGGAAGATAGTGACTAGATGTTCACTCGTACACGCCAAAATGCCCTACAGCATGGAGATAACATAATCGAATGCTAAGAAATCTAATAGAATTGTTATTCTCTAGTCTAATCTCTAGTCTTTCTATCACAGCGCTCCTCAAAAACTCTACAATCTCACACTACAAGATCATAAAGATTTTCTGAAGACAAAATCAGAGTGCTCTTTTATTACTGTGAGCCCATTCCAGTCGCATTGCACACCCTCTCCTATCAAACAACCCATGAAACAGAATTCAGAGCATGATTTAATATGTTTTTAAATGGAATGTTGAGGCCGAGTTTTAATGTCGAGAGGGACTTGATTTGAACATTATAGATATAGGCAAAATGTAGAGCGACACTGATGTTAGCCTTCACTCCATTGTTGAGGACCAAAGAGAATAAAGTTTTGTGATTGCCGGGATATTATCACAGATGACATCTCTACAAAATGGTAGACAAAAATTGGCTCCAAAAAGCACAGTCTGAGGTACCCTTAACTTTAAAGGCCCAATCAGTGATCCAAATGTACACAAATGGACGACCCCACCACAAATGTTTGCAAACATTGGTGTAAAACTGACCTATATTCCAATTTACAATGGGTTAAGAACGTTCCAAATTGCGTATTTTCCATCTAAAGATCAAACTCTTCAAAAATGTAAGTGAATATACCCCATATTGTCATCGTTAAAAGAATCATAGATTGGGCCTTTAACAACTAGATTTTAGGTCTTGCAGAATAATTTGTGACAGAAGGACTGTAGCGCTAAGTAGCGCTAGCCTGGGAGAATAGTTTGACTCTGAATTCCATGTCTACCAATCCCACTAACTGTTATTTTGTAAATGTTTATGAATATTCTATTTCCTGCAAGAAATGGCCAAGACCGGCTCAAAGATTGACCAGCCCTTCTTATATTTGAAAGCATTTGCTGTAGGCCTGTGGAATAGGCCTATAACTTAAGTTATGGAAGTAGAACTTGTTGTGGAATATCATTTAAGTTACGAAAGTAGAACTCATTGTGGAATTTCATCTGCTATAAGTAAAATTAGTCAAATGCCACCTCTCATACCTGTGTGATGACTCTTCAGTGACAACACATGTATCTCGTTAAGCCATGTTGTTTTATCTAGATGGATAAATCAAGCTATTTGAAACAGGAAGAATTAGGCTACGGAACACAAGCATAGATCACTTGAAAATGAGACAGGGCTGAGATGAAGAGGCTGGAGAATAAACAATCAACCCTGATTTG
Source organism: Parasudis fraserbrunneri (assembly GCA_900302295.1). Lineage (NCBI taxonomy): Eukaryota > Metazoa > Chordata > Actinopteri > Aulopiformes > Chlorophthalmidae > Parasudis > Parasudis fraserbrunneri. The sequence goes on from OMKL01123431.1 coordinate 4,472, forward strand.
ACTCACTTCACTGCTGACTGTACACCTGGCTGACGTGGCTGATGATGATGGTTTGCTTGACAGCATGTGGCTGACAATTACAAGGAGAGTGGCACTCAGAGCTTTCATCTAATCAGGCTTTTAATCCTGAAGATCAATGCTGCCTCATGCTACCAGATTCCTCTGCGTCTGTTATTAGACTCTGCTTAAAGGTATAATCTGAAATGCAGTCAAACCGCGACCTCTAGACAAAAGAGCCCTGCTTTGTACTGCACTTTGTTTAAATTTTTTGTTTTGGTCTGATGGTTGGGTTGGAGTTTAGTATCTTATTATACGCTGAATTTCTCCAGAACTCTCTTGGCAGAGCCTGAGGCATGGCCAGTAATAACAACCCCTCCCCTATCCCCTCTCAACTCCAACCCACACATCAGAACAAAACAAAAGATGTAAACAAAGTCTACCTTTAAAGGACCACCTTGACATTTTGATTTTACTTTTCTTTCATCATGCACCCCATCACAATATGGGGAGTGAGTTACTGCATTTGATCTTCAGCTGCCCTAAAAATGACATTGTTAGCATTGTTATCATTCATGAATGGGCACTGTTCTGAATTAGTTTGTTAGCTAAATTTTTCTATCACAAAACAGTACTAGGCAAGTGTAGATACTTGACTGTGTAGATCCTTAACCTTTGGCCTAACATATGAAAGGGAAACGTTGATATGTATGACAGATTCTTATTATTTGGATGACTCTAGTCTCTGGTCTTGTTAGTCTCAACATACTGCCTAGCAAAGGTTACCAATATGGCAGCAGAGTGAACCGACATCTCTTGAGACAGATTTAGCTAACATGCTGTTTTTCAGTTTATTGAAACACCATCACAGAGACTTTTTAGATGCGAAGCACATCTATGACCAGCAATGTCACTAACTCACTCACTCATTCATTCATTAATTCAGTCATTAATTCATTCAGTCATTCACACTTAGCCGCTCTGCCCCCTAGTGACATTCCACAAGCATTAGGTTGACATCAACGTCAGTCACACTTTCACACTCAATCACACTTCCAGACAACGTCGACAGAGCTAGCCAGACCGTAGTATGAACGCAGCACCAACCTCATGCATGAGACAGAGCAAGCAAGCTGTATGTTTTTGTGGTTAACATAATGCACTAGCAATCATGTGTTGTGATGATGAAGAGCAGTGTTAAAGTGTTGACAGAGAGAGGAATAGATAGAGCTACGCTAAGTGGCCAGTTGCGCATTGCTACATTACTATCAGCTGTAGAGGGAGAGAAATAGAGATCATGTAGAAATTTGTTGCTGCTGCATTTACAGAGTTTTGACTTAAGATGGCAAATGATAACCATCTCAAGACCACGATATGAGCGCAGCGCCAACCTCATGCACACTCTATGAGAGAATGCTTCGCATCTATGACAGTGTGTCTTTGTTTACCTATATTGTGATAAGTGCCTGGTGAGGAAAACTAACAGACTAAAATGAAAAATGTCAAGGTAGGGCATTGCCAAGTTATCCCTTTAACAAAATCTAAGATGAGTTGTTTTTTCTCAGTCTGTAAAGATGATTACGTTTTTGAGGAGTGAACACAGTCGCTACCAGGGTCTGTGTTTATTTGGCCTGCTTCCTGGCCAAAACTGCTTCATTGTTAATGTTAAATGATGCACATGTAGTGATAAAGCTTTAGTGGAAAATATGTGTATGTACCTCAAGCACACCCATGTCTGGCTTACTTCAATATAACTTCCTTTCAGACCCTTGCAGTTCTGTTTTGAACTTTTCAACTTCCCTCCATTCTCCCCCAATTTTTTCAAAAGGAACTTCCTTGACCTTTTCTGTTTTCGGTAGCGTAGTGTCGTTCTTGGTGCTAGTTACTATTTCCACATTCATATCTTCAGTTGTTAGTAATGCACGTTTATAGTGTCACTTTCAGTTTCTACAAATGTAGGAGGGTCATATTTGTATCTTATCCAAACAGCCATTAACGTTGGCTAGTTGTGAGTCTTTCTTCTTGAAATAGTTGGATTATTTCATCATGTTTCATAATTTTATGCTTGCCTTGTTGACCTATTCAGCAGATAGCTGCCAGTTTTATTTAAAAAAGCCTTCTTTCGACTATATATTTGTGTATCTTTAAAAAAGCAGAGTGCAGTTAAGCAACAGTTTACCTTAAAGGGAGTCATTTAGTAATGTTGATAAGAGGAAAAACCTTACACCCCAACACACTCTCTTACTCTCTCGCTCTCTCTCGGTCTCTCTCTCTCTCCCTCTTTCTCCCACTGTAGAAGTTTAATGTTTAACTGCCCTGCCCTCGTAGGTGGGTGGGGGAAATCGGTGATAGACTCGAAGAGAGCTCTGTGACGCTTGGCTCAGGCACAGTGTGAGTAAATCTAGCCGTGTCGTGACCAAGATTTGTGAGGACCATCAATGATCCAAACTGCTTGTGCGAAATGGAGGAGAGACCTTCTACGCTCGGGGCCAAACACTGAATTTTAAAGTTAAGTCACTGAACTTTCTCTAAGAAAACTGGAATCCGGATTTTTTTTGGTCCACTGCGAGTATCATCAGACAATACCTCCACAGTGGCTTAGTGTTTCTCAACCACCAGGATAATTTACTTGAAGAATCAATCAGAACTTCGGACAAGGGCAAAATCTCCTATATATGATTTTATCTCGAAAAATAAACGCCTCCCTCCCTTGGCCTGATTACAAGGACTGTGCCCTGCAGAACTGATAAGGTAAGGGGAGAAAATCAATACCAGGAAATCTGAGCTCACCACTCGCTTGGTTACCATGAATGGAGAAGCAGAGTTAGCCGACCAGAAAGACTGGAGGGAGCTTGAACCCAACTACCCCGTCAAAGTCTTCCTGACTGTCCTTTACAGCCTTATCCTGGTGACAGGCATTGTGGGTAATGCAGTCACCATCAGGGTGACACAGGTGCTGCTTCGTAATGGCTACCTGCAGAAGAACGTGACAGACCACATGGTGAGCCTGGCGTGCTCCGACCTCCTGGTCCTCCTCATCGGTATGCCCGTGGAACTCTACAGTGCCATCTGGTTCCCCTTCACCTCCGCATCGGGTGACGTTTTCTGTAAGATCTACAACTTCCTGTTTGAGGCGTGCAGCTATGCCACCATTCTCAACGTGGCCACGCTCAGTTTCGAGCGTTACACGGCCATCTGTCACCCGTTTCGCTTCAAAGCCCTCACGGGAAAGCGTACCACCCTCCTCATCACCTTTGCCTGGTTGATGTCTGTGCTCGTGGCACTGCCGCTCCTGGTTGCCACCGGAACGGAGGGTCACATTCCCGTTCGCGGAAATGGCCCAGTTCAAAATCTGACTTTCTGCACAAACCTGAGTGAACGCTGGGTGATGTACAGGGCGAGCCTCTTCGTGGCGTTCATCGTCTACATGGTGGTGTTGGTCTGCGTGGCCATCATGTGCCGCGCCATGGTCTTGGTCCTGCGGGGAGGAACAGTCAAGCATGAGAGTTCAAAGGTCAAGACATCCAGGAAGCAGACCATTATTTTTCTAGGTAGGTTGTTCTTGGTCTAATACCTCAATACACCAATTGTATTTCATCAGGGGTTCATCATGATTCAAACGTTTTGTTCCGCAAAATGTGTGTGTGATCAATTTAGCTGCAACCAGCAGCTCTACAGCTCGCTCTGTTGGTTGGTTGGTTGGTCCACAAAAGTGTTCTCACCCTCTACCAGCCACAGTTTTTGTGTTTGTGTGAAGCTGTGTGTGTATGTGAATGCATGCACGTGTGGATGCATGCGCGTACGTCGTCGCAGCTATTGCGGATTTGTGCTTGTTACTATCTCCAAATGTCCCCACAAGTAAAGAAAATCCAAGAAAATTGTAAGTTGTGGGCCTGAGGAAATAAGTAACTTTTTGGGGTTACTAGATTTAGGGTTAGAGTTAGAATTAGGGTTAGGTTGAGGATACATTTAGGGTTAAATTGAATCATGTAGTGGTGAGAGTTAAGGGTTTGGAAATACATGCATGCATCACACCTGGGTCAAATTGTATTTTCACATAGTTCTTTGTGTTTGTTTTATCCTGCTTGGAGTACCAGCTGGGTGGGGTTAACCTCATCAGCACACTTAATGAAGTGTCACTTAAGTTGTCACAGAAAACGATATTGAATTGACTTTCAAATAGTCTAAACTTCCTGGCTTATTGTATTGTTCTATGTTGCAAAACCCACCCAAGACAGCAAGTTCAAACAGGTTAAAATGAACACTAATGATGTCAAATAAGATATATCATCTTTAAGCCCTTGATCTAGTGAGAAATTCGTAACCACAAAAAGTTTATTTTCAGATTGACACCACTGTGTTTTTGAAATTTTACGAGTTTTTAATGGGTCATATGAATTATTTGCAAACTATCTGACACAGATCTGGTGTGTACGTATGTGTGCGTATGCGTGTGTGTGTGTGTGTGTGTGTGTGTGTGTGTGTGTGTGTGTTTTGTGTGTGTGTGTGTGTGTGTGTGTGTGTGTGTGTGTGTGCATGCGCATGTGTTTGTGTGTGTGTGACAGAGTTGTATTACCAACACTAGTAGAGATGTTTAAACGTGTCCCAACAGACTACTCCTCTGTTGACACTATATAGTATAAACACTGCTTTAACCTGTACGCCATGAACGCCAGCATGACACACGTGTTGACATTACTCTTTCCTCTGTTATGACCATTCAAGTGACAGATGTCATTACCTTACTCATTTAATTATTTATACTTATAGTTATTTATACTATTACATGTTAGATTGCTGGTGTCCCAGTCATATATGGCAGAATCTCTAAATTCCTTATAAGAAATGTATATGTGGATGTAGACTATATAAAAAATCTTGTAAGATTAATTGTATACATGTTTTTCATACGGGATAGATTGTCTAAGGGATTATTGTTTATCAATATTGTGTACTCAGATGGCAGATTTGAAGGTGTTTAATCCTTCTCTACACCTAGCCATAAATGTGTCCTGCTGTACATAATAATAATAATAATAATAATAATAATAATAATAATTAATAATAATAATAATAATTCACTGGGTAATAATTTATTTTAATTGTAGATATTTAAATATAGCATAACTGCTCATCGCTGGTGTTGTGTGTTATTTATATATTTAAGACTTTATCATCCGAAATCTCTGCACGGCATTTTGAAATGATGCCAACATCAAGATAACATTTCAGATTCCATTGCAATCTAACCTCAGTGCCTGCTGAGAGGTAATAGCTCTCTTAGCAGTGGCTGAAGAACGGTGCTTGAAATGATTCTGAGGCATTGATTTCACCACCTGGCTGGCTTGCTGGCACAGAGTAGATGCAAGGGGAATTGAGAGGAAACTATACTCTTTCGTTGCTGTGTGCAGTGCCAGTTAGTTAATATTGTTTAGTGCAGGTGCACTTGTGTAAAAATGTTGCTTAAAATTTTATTTCAGAGGTAAAAGTTGAATCAGTTACAGAATGCAAGACATGCGTCTTACAGTCAATAATGCATACAGGACACATCAGAAAATATTTAAAAAGGAATGGCAACCATTTAAAGAATTCACATACTGCATGTTGTCCCAGGACAGTTCAATCACTATTTGTGAGCATGCTCTCCTAAAGCTATGAAAGAGAAAACCCTTGAACTTGTGATGTCACCTAGATGTAAAATCTGGGTCTGCTCCATAGACAATGAACGGAACACTAACTGTGTGCACCCAATGAATGGTCGTCTACCAGCATTCCACATTTTTCTCTCTTTCTTTCTTTCTTTCTTTCATTTTGAGTCATTAATTATCCAGAGTACACTTGGAGTCCTTGCTCAAGGACACACCAATGGCAGTAGTTGAAGGAGAGGAGAGCATTTTGCATTCACTTCCCCAGCCCAGATTTTCCCAGCTTATCTGAAGATTCGAACCAGTGACCTTCTGGTCACAAGCCCACTACTCTAATCTTTAAGCTACCACCTCCCCATTTCACTTAATAAAAAAGGAATTAATGATGGATATACTGTATCTTGGTTCACTGGTGCAATTCCTTTACAGTTTCAACAAGGCACTGACTTATCATTTCTTATGACACAAAAACCTTTGATACAATTAGTGATACTCTCAGTAAGCAAAATGATCAATGTGACTCAAATGCCAAAAAATTCAATGAATGATGGTTAATGATCCAATTCAGTATGACAGACATTTGTCACAACACTAATTATATATAAATCAGTCACCAGACATAAATCAGTTACTTCTTTCATTATCTTAAGAACAAACAGATAAACTCATAATAACTCATCTGATCTTACTCACCAGAACAATGAGATGGTTGACTCACCGTCCCATAGACCTCTCAAGTGTGGATGACATTTTGAATAAAAAAACCCCAGAACAAATGCAAAGCTCCGGCTCCTTTTTTAAATGAATGGTGTTTTCCTTTCCCTACCAGTCATTTTGTCCATTACAGTGCATTTGGGGTGAAAGGTAAAGTGAAGTTTTAAAGGATTTTCTGTTTTGTTATCTACCCTATTTCTTAAGAGCCACACTGCTAACACTAAATGAGGTGATGTTGCAATTTCGTTTTGCCCGCACTACGAGAATTCAGCTGGTGATGTCGGGGAACCTGTGCAGGAGTGCTAAGCTAGTTTTGGCTGATGATTTTTCTATATATATATATTTTTTTATTTTTTTATTGCCACGACTCCCTGATTTGGGAAGAACAAGGACGCCAGTGTCATAGATGCAAAGCGCATTTCCTGTAAGACGCCACTAGGGGCAGAGTGAGTGAGCTACTGAGTTACTGAACAAGTGAGATAAGGCTGAGATAGACTTCCACGAAGGTTCTTGTGCGTGGTAGTTGCGGGGGTATGAGCGTTGATAGTTCCAGGTGACCTTTTTGCTTATCCCTCCTCCACACGGGAGCAAGGTACATGCGGAAATGCGCGTCTCAAAGTAAGTGGGCCAATCACAGAGGTTGAGAACTGCATCGCCCTACGCACAGTGACATTTTGGAGGTGCACGTATAGGCTCCACCGGTAGGCTCCTCGGCCTACGTCAGGACAGGCAACACCTCCAGCAGAGCTTCGGCATTTTCACGTTCGAGTATAAATTGGACTTTGAGATGCGCTTTGCATCTAAAAATCATAGTCTATTCAGTTAGTCAGTTACTACATGTTCACCAGTCTAATTATGTCTTAAGGACTGGACAATGTGAGATTCAGCTTGATTGTGTGTAATCCTGTGACCTCCCTGTGAGTCAGACAAGAGGGTGTGTGTGTGTGTGTGTGTGTGTGTGTGTGTGCACGAGTGTGTGAGAGAGAGAAAGAGAATGTGTGTGTGTGTGTGTGAGTGAGAGAGAGATACAGTAGAGAGCGCGTGTGTGTGTATGTGTGTGTGTGTGTGTGTGTGTGTGCACGAGTGTGTGAGAGAGAAAGAGAATGTGTGTGTGAGAGAGAGAGAGAAAGAGAGTTGTGTGTGGGAGAGAGAGAGAGAGAGAGAGAGAGAGAGAGAGAGAGAGAGCACAGTTCTGCCCTACGTCCATTACCCCGCTAATGTCCTCCCACGCTGAGAGACATCATCTTTCCTCGATGATATCTCCACAGCACAGTTCTGCCCTACGTCCATTACCCCGCTAATGTCCTCCCACGCTGAGAGACATCATCTTTCCTCGATGATATCTCCTCTGAATTCACACACCGCTGACTTCCATATTCTGCCACACACACACACACACACACACACACACTATGGATCTCATCTGGAGTGAATCCTCAGTCTCACCTACCGCCGCGCCTCCTCTCCCTCACATCACGTCTTTCCGGCACGGGGCGGGGCGGTAAGCGAGTACATTCACAAAGAACCAACCATCGCAATATGATTTGGGGGAAGAAGAAGAAGAAAAAAAACAGGAGGAGAACCGAAGCGACCGCGCTGACTGGGCCATCGTCACGGCTGTGAGGAAGCCTCATAACTGTGGTCCTACAGTACATGTACTGAGTGTGCATGAATTACGTCCGGTTGTCTGCGTGTTTGTTTGTTTGTTTGTCTAGTATGGGGGCGACAGCGGCTCAGGAGGTAGAGCGGTCGTCCGGTAATCGGCAGGTTCCCGGTTCGATCCCCGGGCTCCTCCCGGCAGCGTGCCGACGTGTCCTTGAGCAAGACGCTGAACCACCGACTGCTCTCTCCGACGAGCGGGTCGATGCCTTGCTCAGTGGCCTCCGCCGTCGCTGCGTGTGAGTGTGTGAGTGAACGGGTGAATGTGAGGCATACGTTGTAAAGCGCTTTCAGCGGTTTGCTCAGTTCTAACACCCAGAAAATGCTGCAGCATTTAAAGGCCCAATCGGTGATCCAAATGTAAACGAAATCAAAGAAAAAAAGAAAAAAAAAAGAAATCAAAATGGAGACATGCTTTCATTCTCCAGTTGATTGACTGAGGTCTTGATATAAGGACTAACAATAGATAGCAGGTTAATATGAGGTTTAAAAAAACAAACTGTATTTGCTTCATTTTATCGCTGCAAAAGGTTTGTTTATGTTGGTAATGTTTGTAAACACTAGGGTAAAACATCTATATTCTGACTTACAATGGGTTAAGAACATTTCAAATAGCGTATTTTCCATCTACAGATCAAACACTGCCCAGAATGTGGGCAAATACACCCCACATGGTCAAAAGAAATCATGGATTGGGTCTTTAATGCTAAAACTGAAGGTTTACATTATTACCTTAGTAGCAGTGAAACAAAGAGCGCACCCCCCCTCTGGCTCCTTGAATACCTGATGAAGACCTGATGAAGACCTGATGAAGACCTGATGAAGACTAAGGCCAAAACATGTACGTAGGTGGTAACAGTCATATAACATATTTATAACTACAGGAGAGATGTGTACGATCTTCATATTTTTTTTTACAAATATTATTACCTTGGCAATAATGTGTGTTCCCATGTTTCATATATAATACCATATCCTATAAAGCACCTCTGGTCACTCAAAACTTCTACCTTTACACGGTGTACTACATACAGTACTGTTGACCCATGTGTGTTGTCTGCTATCTAACATACAGTACAGTACTGACTCTATTGTGGTCTGGCACTATTTGAATTAGTATTATACCATGTAGCATCCGTAGTACTGTATTAGTATTATACCAAGTAGCATCAGTAGTACTGTATTAGTATTATACCATGTAGCATCAGTAGTACTGTATTAGTATGATACCATGTAGCATCAGTAGTACTGTATTAGTATTATACCATGTAGCATCAGTAGTACTGTATTAGTATTATACCATGTAGCATCAGTAGTACTGTATTAGTATGATACCATGTAGCATCAGTAGTACTATATTAGTATGATACCATGTAGCATCAGTAGAAGTGCATTAGTATTATACCATGTAGCATCAGTAGTACTGTATTAGTATTATACCATGTAGCATCAGTAGTACTGTATTAGTATTATACCATGTAGCATCAGTAGTACTGTATTAGTATTATACCATGTAGCATCAGTAGTACTGTATTAGTATTATACCATGTAGCATCAGTAGTACTGTATTAGTATGATACCATGTAGCATCAGTAGTACTGTATTAGTATTATACCATGTAGCATCAGTAGTACTGTATTAGTATTATACCATGTAGCATCAGTAGTACTGTATTAGTATTATACCATGTAGCATCAGTAGTACTGTATTAGTATTATACCATGTAGCATCAGTAGTACTGTATTAGTATTATACCATGTAGCATCAGTAGTACTGTATTAGTATTATACCATGTAGCATCAGTAGTACTGTATTAGTATTATACCATGTAGCATCAGTAGTCCTGCATTATTTTAAGATTGGTATGTCACTGCATCGTATGCAAAGGAAAAGTCCTTTGTGTGCCTCACACTATGCTATAAAGTGTCCTCTAACTGTGACCCATAATCGTGATCCCACGGGTCCTGGCCTAGTTTCTTTTGTGTCCCAACATGACAATAACACTACTACACTTTAATAACTCTGGGTCCCGAGGAGAGACTAAATTGACTCAATCTGTGTCCCCGGCTGAAAGTTTTAAGAGACAATGATCTACAATGCAATGGGCGCTAATGTGGCGAATGAAGCAGTGTTTTTCAAGCTCAGGACAAGAGAACAGTGGAAGCACCTGGGACGGTGCAGAGTAGTCCCTGGTCTTGTTAGGTGACAGAGATATAGAGCAAGATATTTCCTACTTTAGTTGCAACGTATTAAATATGGATAGTCCCCCCAGCTGGCAGCGCCGTGTCGCTTGCCAGTCCATGAAATGAAAAAAATAAATAAAATAAAAAAATAAAAAAAATAATCATCTTGACAGATGCTGAACTAGAGTGCATCCTTGTCTTGTGTTATATTGAATCAGCATAATATCTCTGCTTATTATTTGCCTGACAAAGCTGTCTGGAACAGTTCCATTAGAATTCCTTGGCTCGGTTCAGTCCTCAGCTGCGTGAGTCCTGGCCTTGCTGGAGGCAAGAGGAATTAATAACAAGGCTCGTTGTGGGGATATACAAATCTAAAGCAGCACACGTCTCATCTAACGCAGAGGATGCATACGCAGTTTTTGACGGACGCTCGCATCCGAAGCACCTTAAGAGTGGCGTGAGTGCATGCGTTTATTAGTGAGGGTGACTGGCGTGGAATCAGACGGCGGTGCTCAGAAGTGCACGTTCTGCCCACCGAGGTGTAAAGGATCTACACCTCAGACTTTCTAAGTGCTCTGTGCACGGAACCAAATAAGCAGCAGTGATGCAAAATTAATGTTCCCTACTTATGCATAATTGCACCACAACCCCCGCACCCCCAAAACACAACCACTCTATTATTAATAATAAGAATAAGAATAAGAATAAGAATAATAACAACATCGACAAAGTCAACAGGAGGCAGAATGACCTGGAGCTAAAGAGGCTGACTAGGAACCGAAAGGTTGCCGGTTTGATCCTCTGCATCGACAGAACGGTGTCTCCTGTTCCAGCTAGCGACTGGTGGGTGGCTGGTGTTACATCCGCAATGTCCGCCGTCTCTGCCAACATGCCGCTGAGCAAGGCACTGAATCCCAAAACTGCTCCGGGAGCACTCCTAGCCCTGCGCTCTGACCTCTCTGAAGAAATACATATAAGGTAAGGTACCGTGTGTGTGTGTGTGTGTGTGTGAGGAGGGACACACGAAACGACGACACGGTCCCTTACCGAAGTCGGAGTCGTAGAAGATGATGAACTTCTGCCAGCTGTACTCCGACACCACCTGCATGATGACGTCGTTCAGGTAGACGGGCGGCCGCACCATCAGCGTGTAGTCGTCGGTGCCGGGCAC
>OMKL01123432.1:0-10867 GCA_900302295.1 Parasudis fraserbrunneri
GTATGGAAATATGTACTGTGTAGTACTGTGTAGTACAGTGTATGGAAATATGTACTGTGTAGTACTGTGTACTGTGTATGGAAATATGTACTGTGTAGTACTGTGTAGTACAGTGTATGGAAATGTGTACTGTGTAGTACTGTGTAGTACTATGTACTGTGTATGGAAATATGTACTGTGTAGTACTGTGTAGTACTGTGTGCTGTGTATGGAAATATGTACTGTGTAGTACTGTTTAGTACTGTGTAGTACTGTGTACTGTGTATGGAAATATGTACCGTGTAGTACTGTGTAGTACTGTGTACTGTGTATGGAAATATGTACTGTGTAGTACTGTGTAGTACTGTGCCGAGACCAAGGCCCTCTATTCCCAGTGGTCCGGCCTCTCCATCTGAATAGGCTCCTCCTTCACCTCTGTTGAGCTCCTGGGGGCCACCATGACGTCCTCCAGCTCCTGGTCCCTCGCCGGCTCCGCACCCCTGTGGACTTGGTGTTTGGGGCCCCATCGGAGCGGGAGGTCGGGGGTGAGCCTGGCCTTGACTACCTCTACAATCTCCGGGGAACGCCTGCGAGAGGTGCACGAGCCGGCCAGACAGGCCCTCACCGATGCCCGGGTCTGCCAGGAGCGGGCCTACGATTCTCGCTGCAGGGGGGAGGACTTCGCCCCCAGGGGTCAGGTGTGGGTCTACAGTCCTGAAAGGAAAAAGGGCCTTTCCCCCGAGCTGATGAGCCAGTGGGTCGGACCTTGTGCTGTGCTGGAGAAACCGTCAGACGTTGTGTACCGGGTGCGTCAGGACAAGTGCAACCAGGTGGTGGCGCTCCATCGTGACCGGCTCTCACCTTACCAACCCCTGGCTCCGTCTGAAGGAGGGTCAGGGACTGAGGACCGGCCCCAGGCCCCCGGCTCCATCCCCCTGGCTCCGTCTGAAGGAGAGTCAGGGACTGAGGACCGGCCCCAGGCCCCCGGCTCCATCCCCCGTTGCCACGGGAGAGCCATCGAGGCCGGCTCAGCGACAGCGTCGGCTTCCCCGACACCTCCGGGACTTTGTCACGGGCACATGGGTTGCTGGGGACAACTAACCACTTAGTGGGGGCTGTGTGGCGTCCTGGACTGGGAGAATGCAGCTGCTGAGTCCTGAGGCTGAAGTCCCTGGAGATATGGCAGAAGGAGACCAATGTCAAACTGGGCCAAATCAATGGACATTTTTAACTCCTTCGGCCAGTTTTCGAAGTAGTGAAGGTTTTACTTGTCACTGCTTATTTAACTTATCAAAATGTATTTATTGCTTAAGGAGGAAAAAAGAGAAAATTGTAAAAAAAAAGAGTAACATTTTTGATAAGAGTAAAAACACAAGTTAAAAAAAAAAATCTTCAAGGCACTTTTTGATTAATCAGCCAACTTATAAAAATGTAAATGCATTAAACCTTGTCTCATCTCATTTATTATCATTTTTACAAAGCTATATACATTAGTGATAAGCCCACTATCACATTTGCATATGCTCAGGGTGTTTTTTCCTGCTAGTTTTTAGCTGCGACCAGCTAGTACAAGTTGGTCTGTCCTCTACAACTTTGCCTAGGACCACTCATGTCCGCCATAATGGACTTAAGATACTCCAATTCTCTGCATCAATGGCTACGTTTATATACACAGAGAATTACTCTCGTAACCCTGCTGCTCAAAAAAACTGGTTTTGGGTAGATCCTATGAAATAAAAAATGTCCCCTCTATTTTCCCTTTTGTCTGCACCTAGATCTCACATATTTATCACTATGTGCCACAAAATTCACAAAAATAATTTCCTTTTCTTTTTGTACAAAGAAATCCACAGTTTTCTCTTCCTGGGAAAAGTGCGTAATCCATGAGTTGCATCACCGCACTTGAGGCAGAACACCAAAAAGTCCAATACAATTCAATTTTGAGCCCCATCCTTCAATGCGTGGGTACATTATGATGTCAGTCAAATCGATCCTCCACCCCAAAGGTCTGGTGCATCCAGAAAGATGTCAGACCAAGGAAGCTCGCAATGCCATTTCCCTGGAACTTTAAGCTCGTATTCTGGTTATGTGCAACCCGGTTAAAATGCCTAGCTTACTCCAATATTAATTGGGTTACTGTGGCATGTTGCTGTCTGCGCAAGCTCATCAACCTCACACAGGGTCCAAGTCCAGTGGTCATGGGTCATATTAAAATATATATATAGATATAAAACTTTTTTCTTTCTTTCATTCTTTTTTCTGGGAGATGAATATAGTAATTATCATCATTATATGTATTTTCTATGCAATAAAAGTACTCTATTTCTCAAAGAGGGAGAAGGTAGCTGTCGGGCACACATTTTGATATTTTTTGTGGACGGGACATCACAGGTTGACAGGAATATTCTGCAAATTGGTTTCATCATGGAAACAGGGATAAAGTGCAGGGTATTGTACGTCTATGTAAACAGCTTAATCTGAATAAGACTTTAACCGGAATATGGCCAATAGCCAGGATGCACCGTGCACGTCAACTCCTTCAACATTATATATATTGTATAAGGCAAATCCAAGTTCTGCTTGCATCATGTATCTAAAACTATACACACCATAGATCCGACCATAGATATACACTGTTAGATACATCCTACCAAGGGAGAGTGCCAGTCCCTCTCTGGGGGGGCTGGGGAGGTCCAAATGGGGTCTAGCTTGCCCTGACCAGCGGCGGTCCCCTTCTGGAGGTCTGAATGGGGTCAGCTGGGGGTGCACACTAACTCACACAAATATTGATTTAAATTGTCTTTATTTATTTATTGATTATTAATTATTAAGCATGTGGATCAGAAACCATTCTCATTATTAATCAACTATTCCTCTGGTTGGTGTCTGATCCACATGCTGATAGAGCAGATCACGGCATCATCATCCTGAGCCACTCGTCTGGATCTGCTCAGCCTGATCCGCTCCTGGTCCTCCTCCTGGTCCTCCTCATCCAAAATGATTGAAACTGACTTGAAAGGAGAGAGAACATGCTTAAGCTTTAACACATCCTTCCAAGATGAAGTAGATCAAATGTTAGAGATACTTACATTCACATCTTCATCATCATCAGCTTGAGCTGGGGGGAAGCGTCATCCAAATTCTCCATCTATTGAGAATGCTCCAAATCTAAAGACGTGTTTGGCCTTGATACAAACTTTATTAAAATTAACATGAAGTCACTGTCACCGATCACACATCTGGTCAACCTCTCATTCACAACAGGTTCTGTTCAATCCTCTTGGAAGATAGCTACAATGACACCTATTCTTAAATCCGGTGAAAAGACAGATATGGCCAATTACAGACAAATTAGAAGCCTCCCAGTTATCTCTAAGGTAGCAGAAAATGGATTGTCAGGCTAATCATTGAACCTGTTATTGTTTTGTGTAAATTACTGATCCTTTGTATGAACATGTTTTTGTGTTGCTCTGTTTTTGTATTATATCCGTTTTATGTTTGGGGACTAAGGATGAAAATTAGCATCTCTTGCTCAATCATGTACGTTCAGTGCATTATTGTATCGTTCATTAATAAATGTTGTCCCTTTCAAATAAACTAATTCCTACTCATACCACAGGGATCTGTGCTGTCTTCTCTGCTGAACAGATGTGTGCTTTGTTTTGGTTTTCCAACAATGAAGCTGCAAAACCCACCACTACCTCACATATAAACTTGAACTCTGGACTCTGGAGAGTGAAGGTTTTAACTTCCTCTGGAGAATGGTTTCTGATCCACATGCGGATCCAGTGCATCAGGGCTTGATAGTCCTCCTGGTAGTCCTCCTCGTGCTGGGGGGAGCTGGAGGCTTCGCAGTCCTCCTGGTCCTCCTCCTCCGTGCTCCAAAATGATTATGTCTGCATCTGACTTGAAAGGAGACAGAACATGCTTAAGCTTTAACACATCCTTCCAAGATGAAGTAGATCAAATGTTAGAGATACTTATATTCACATCATCATCATCAGTTTGAGCTGGGGGGAGCGTCTTCTGTTGAATTCTCCATCCTTTAATCAATGGAGAATGTTATCAGCATGCTAATTTAACTCTTTTAATGTTGGTTTTAAATTAACTTTGACATTCCTGTTCAGTGAAAAACATGTTAGGGTTAGGTTAGAAACTCGGGAGATGACACAGCTGGAAAGCTGGCACACGAGTTAGTGGGGGTAGACGTTGGTTTGGAGTTGATGCGACCTTCCCTTCAGGAGTTAAAAATGTAACCGTATTTCACATCAAAGTGTTCTGTTCACCCACTTCCCCACGTCGTAGAGACTCACGGATGGATTCATAAAAAGGCTCATACAGGACTTAGTGGGGGTAGACGTTGGTGGTGAGTTGCTGAGACATTTCGTTGCGGAGATAAATGTAACCAAAATGGTTTGTTTTTGCCATTTAAAATGCACCCACTTTCCGATATCGTAGAAACGGATGGGTTAATTAGAAAGCTCATTCACAGGCAATCACCATCACGATGGGCTGCATTTTTGAGTGTGCAAGGAAGCAAGGTAAATAAAGTGGAAACCGCTTACAGTGATCACGTCCGTGCAGGATAAATTTATCATTATCAGCGGATGATTACTGTAACCAAATTTAACAAATTTGTGCTTGTTTTTCTTGCAGATAAACATACAAATGTCAATTCGATGGTAATTACTGTAGATACAATACAACTCGTTACAACCGAGGTATGCAGAAGAGCATCTCTGAACGCACAACATGTCGAACCTTGAGGCAGATGGGCTACAGCAGCAGAAGACCACTCCCGTCAGCTAAGAACAGGAAACTGAGGCTACAGTTCACACAGGCTGTTGCGACTCACCGTCTCGTGGGTGATCGTTCGGGTTATTTCATCTACCGATTGGCTCAACCTGAAGATCCTCCGGGTCTGTATAGAGGGCAAAATACGGGCTAGCTGAGGGACACCGAGGCCTCCACTGCTGTTCCTGCTGTAAAGCAGCCCGTTTGTCGTACACGTTGGGAGGTGAAGCCACCTCTTCACCGCTTTTCGTATTTGGCGACCGACTGCTGTCAAGGCCGATACTGAGGCATCACAGTGGTCCGCCTGATAGATCACTCTGGGGACAGCATAGTCACACAGCAGCTCCACCTTAACTGCTGGGTCAAGCGGTACCTTGTGTATTCACTCGATCATCATAATGACCGAGGCGAGGGTGTTGGCGGAGACGATCCCCAGCCACGGATTAATCTGAACCCCGAGGTATTTCACAGACTCCTCGGGGCCGATCATGTGAAGGGCTTCACCGCACAACCGCCACACGGGGCAGCGATTAAGTGCCATTACACCCCCCCACTTTCTCTAGGAAAAACCTGTGGCACTTACTGGGTGCAAAGGCCATCCCAGTAAGCCGGCAGAAAGTCTCCAGACAGGTGATGTTACGCATCATACCGCCCCAGGTGCTACTAAGCAGAACGAGATCATCTGCAAATGCCAAGGTAGTGATGGATTTACCCCGCAGTTGGAAATACTGACCTTTGCGTTCGAGGGTTTGGATGAGCGGATCCAAGGCCAGGTTAAAGAGCAAGGGAGACAGGGAGTGACCCTGTTTCACTCCGACCTTCATTTCAATGTCAGGCGAGAGCCCCTCCTGAACACAGAACCCGGGTAGCGCAGTTCTCATATGACCTCCTGACCAGGTCCACCATGTGTTGGTGTTAACCCTTTCACAGCCAAAGCACCCAGGATATGCTCGTGAGCCACCGTATCAAATGCCTTCGCAAAGTCGCCAAACACCACCCGAGGGAGCGCTTCTCCATTCTACTCTTCCTCATGACGCCACCCAGAATCATGAGGTTCTCAGAGCAACCAGATGAAGAGATAAACTCCCTCTGGCGCGGATTAAGAGGCAGTGCTGCGGTCATCCTCCCTGTCAAGCCTCAAGACAGTCGATGTAATGGTGATCGGTCGCCACTGGTTGATGTCACTGTGTTTAGTGACATCCTCTGTCTTAGGTATGAGGGTTGTCCGACACTTTTTGAACACACCTGGCAGGGTTCCCGAGACCAACCACGAGGAGAACATACGCGCCAGTTTGCTGCAGTCTGGGACCCACGACCCTTCATGCCCTGAAGATTGGTCATTACCTCTTGAGGATGAATCAGTCTGTGGAAACCGCGTTGTCCGCACGACTTAAACTGTCTAAACCCATGGAACGGTTTGACATCGCTCCACGAGCTTTATACACTGAGGTGACTTCGGCTAGGGGAACCGGGCATTCCTGGCCGATATGCCCATCAGGACATACGATGCCAGCTTCTTGGTTGAAGACTTATAGAGCATACACAAAAAGCCGCGGGAGACCCGCCACTTAATGGCACGCTTAGCCGGACCACGAGTAAGACTGCCAACCGACAGACCACCAGACTTCCCGATTTCACCACTGGCCTTCACCTCGAGTAACAACGTGGACGCTGCCCACTCGATTGCATCCTGGGTGCAATCGTCCTCCATCAAAGGGGATATGGCTCTAACAGTGCCTCCACCAGGCTCTCTCTCCCCAACAGCCAGCGCTTCCCAGAAGATCTGTTCCACTCCATGTTGGGGCACTGGTGGAGCCGGCGGAACCATGAGCTCCTCAGAGAGGGCATGGCACACCGACTCAAGGCACTGCACCGAGTTGATCTCCTTATCGGGGGTGTTCCTGTGCAACTGCAGACACTTCATTCTCACCTGTTCAGCAGATTTGCCCGTACCGAGTAGGGCCGCAATCTCCACCCAGGGGGTGGGTTTTGGCGCAGACTCGCACAGATCGAGTAGCCGGCTCTCTTCCTCTTTACACCACAATCTACCTGCGCATCCAGTACCAGCTTGTCATACCATCCGCGATGGCACCTTCGCTGGTGGAGGGAACGGCCCCATAGACTGGGGTACTGTGCGTGACATACTTCACACGGGACGCACTCACATGGAGCTAGGGAGGTCTTGTCTTCCTCTGAGCATGTCACCACATGCTTTTCAACGAAGCTCCAACAGTCACTGTCCATTCCACACCCACTACAAGCCCAGGCAACGACCGTCCCAGAATGAACACCAGCAACATGCATTGCCATGTCCTCCAGGCCGGCCATCACCTCACCGAAGACGACACAAACACCGGGATTAGGGTAACAGAATCTCAGCTGCGGGCCAACCGGAGGGATAGGGTCCTCCGAGTCCTGAAACCGTCCTTCGACAACAGGATGGTCTGGCAGCACGTCCGGAGACTCGACACTCGCCTGTTCCAGACATAAATTCGCACAGACCGTGAGAAACTTTGGCTTGGTGGACCCCAATGTCTAGATCCGAGGCGACGAATTTCGACATGGGTGACCAAGCTTGCACAGCGATTTGAACATCCCTCTTTCTGGACAAGGGCCGCATGCGCTTTTTAGGAGACTGGAACACAGAGCCCTGGTCCAGCTCTTCCTCCAATGTCTTCCATTTAGAGGGCCCCTCCACCATGCTACCGCTAGTTACCAAAACATGGCTTGAGGCAGAGCTGCTCTCCTCTACCAACAAGTGGTGAGGGTTGCGTTCAACAAGAGAGAGGTGCCCCTCAATACCGTTGGCCAAGGGCCCAAGACCTCCGTCACACTGCTGGGTGGTCCGTACAGGGGTGTCGGCGTGGGGAGCTCATTGAGACCCCCCGCATCCCCTCCCAGCTGATCCCCATAAGGGGAAAACCTGACTTGCCTCCTCCATGTAAGCGAGAGCCGGCGACGGATATTCTGCACCGTCCCTCCTCTGGGGGAGCCAGGTATAGACGGCATGCCCTTCGGGGAACTCCTTACCAGGGACCGTGGAACCACTCTCCCCGGGCTGGTGCCCCCTGCAAGCATCCGTCGCCGGGTGAGGGACAGTCTAAACCGGCGAGTATCCAGTAGGGGGGAACCCCTCCACCGAACCCCACCAGTTCGGCCATCTCCTCCCAGACTTGCACGATCAACCGTTGTCGACATCCTCGATAGATCTCTAGAATTGGACACTTCGATCGCTTGTTCAACGTGGTGGTCTTGCACCGTGCACGTATCCTCTATTCAGAAGCAGTAGGTACTGGTGCCTACTCAGGGCCGAGAGCAGACCTTAGATATCTAGAGCAGGACACCAGATTTGGGCAGATCCACAATCGAGAGGAACCGTCCACCCGAACACCAGCATAGAGCTGGCCGGGAAGGGGCCCTCTCAGGTGGATCCGCAGCATCCCTCCCCTGGGGGAGCCGAGTAGAGGCGGCATGCCTTTAGGAGAGCCCTGCACCAGGGTTTGAGACCACTCTCCCCGGGCTGGTGCCCCCCCTAAGCAGCCGCCACCGAGTGAGGGACAGTCTAAACCGGCGAGTATCAAGCTGAGCATCTTTGTCTCCCCATGTACAGAAATCCTATGTTCCCCTAGTGCACTACGTGTTTTTATATACTTTTTTAAAAATTATTATTTTGTATGCACATACAATGACGAAAAAGAATATTCTATTCTATTCTAGAGGGGCCCCTCCGTTGAACCCAACCAGCCTGACCATCTCCACCCGGACTTAAACGATTGCCCATTGACGACATTATTGACCGCACTCGTTAATTCCGACACCTCCGATCGCTGGTCAACGTGGTGGTCTTGCACTGTGCATGTATCCTCTATTCAGCTGCACAACGTTAACGCTGGGGCCCCACCCAGGACCGAAGGCGAACCCCAGATGTCTCAGAGCAGGACCCTCATTAGCATTTTTAGCCAAGGTTCTGGGGCTCAGGAGGCTTCTGCCCTGCTCAGTGCAGGGGAGGGGCAGCGAATCCAAACCTTTATTTATTCTCAATGGACAGTTGAGGTTACCCTCATTTACAATGTCGTCAAGACTTACAGGCATTTCAATATGCAAATATAAAACAATTCTGCGTCTGTGAAGCCGGGGTACTAAAACAAAGGGCTGACTTTCTGAGTTCAGTCTGTACTCTGGGAACCTTAAGCGTACGTAAGTCATTTGAGCGTGTCAAATAGGGTCCATAGTTCCAATCTAACAACGCTGTGATATAAGGTGGTAATTTTCCAGTGATGGCCTTAAAGATAAACATATACCAATGTGTATTTCACATATCTGCCAGAGAAGGCCAACCTACTTTATCATATAATATGCAGTGGTGAGTATCATATTTATCACCAGTAATTAATCTGAGAGCAGAATGATAGACAGAATATAAAGGTTTAAGAGCGGAAGGAGCAGCATTCTTTCAAATCACATCTCCATAATCCTGATTTGAGAGAAATGCTTTGAGTTGGTTATTCACCAGTGGTTCCAGGATTACTTGGCCAATAATTATTAAGGTCACTTGTATCCCCAACTTTATGCAATGGAGAAACATGGGCTGTTTTCCAAATGCTAGGAACTATGCTTGTTGATATAGAAAGATCAAATACATGTTATTTGCTCTGTAATTAATGGAGCAGCTAATTTGAGAAAAAAAAGGATCCAAGTTATCCTCCCCAGTTGATTTCAATGGATTCAATCAATGGATTGCTTCAAAAGACAAAACTACTTAAAAAAGGCTGAAAGGAAAACAGAGATATGTCCCTGATTGCGTACAGGACCACGTCCCTTACAATCATCAAATAAATGACCAGCATGAGCAAAATGCCTAGGCAGATGTCATTTGTTCAGTTATCAAGCAATCATTAATGTGACCATTGTAGGCAAGGAAATAGTAGCCTTGGTTTTGTTAGAGTTCACTTGATTTGGCATTCCTGACAGCTGATGTACATTTGTTTCTAATCTGTGTAAATGACAACCAATGTGATGGATCCCCAGAGTGTCTGGCCAGGGCCCAGGCTCTGTTCCTTTCTCTGAATAAGGATGATAACTCGGGTGTAAACCTATCTTTTACTCTAAATTTCTTAAAAGGTGGCTGCTTATCTATGAGTGAGAGAAAGGTTTTCAAATTCTACATCAGCGATTTCAGATGTACAGTTGAGGCCAAAATGAATAGCCCCCCGGGAATTATGGAACATTTTCCTAAGATTCTGCCCAATGTTTGCAGCATTGATAAAATACATAAATCAAACATTCACCAGTGCCATTTAGTGTCTGTGTGTGTGAGTGTGCATGTGTTTACATGCGTCTGTATGTCTTTGTGTGTTATTGAGTGTGTGTATTATTGAGTGAGAGTGTGAATGCGAGACAGCAGGGCTACAATCCTTGGGAATTGATAGAACGCGGGCGTCTAATGCTTTGGCTGAGCTGACTGTATATACTCTCAAGCATATGGTAATTTAATCTTGTAATATCATACATGTATCTTCTGAATGCTCGCTCAACTATTACCACTGCTCGGTTGAAATCTACTGTTTCATTTTCATCCGTGCTTGTTCTTTGAACTGTGTTGTCATAAGTGGAGTTATCATCGTCTACATCACTCTGATTTTGACCATGCCTGTCTTGACCGCTCATGTCAACATAATCACTCTCATTATCACTGAAAGATTGATGTATTTCCTGATTGACGACATTGACGGCTCCCTCCTCAGCTGGAGTATCTGCAAGTCTTTAGCACACTGGAGTGAATGGATTCTTGAGCTGGCACAGCCACTTATATACAGGTGCCGGTCATATAATTAGAATATCATCAAAAAGTTGATTTATGTCAGTAATTCCATTCAAAAAGTGAAACTTGTATATTATATTCATTCATTACACACAGACTGATATTTAAAATGTTTATTTCTTTTAATTTTGATGATTATTAATGACAACTAATGAAAATCCCAAATTCAGTATCTCAGAAAATTAGAATATTACTTAAGACCAATACAAGAAAAGTTTTTTTTTTTTTTTTAGAAATGTTGGCCAACTGAAAACTATGAACATGGAAAGTATG
>OMKL01123440.1:0-11341 GCA_900302295.1 Parasudis fraserbrunneri
TAAGTGTTTTTGTAAAATGTTTGCCAAGCTGATTTTGCCTCAGTCTGCAGTCTGCAACAAAGCTGTCCTGGGGAGGTTGGAAGTATGTTAAAGAATTAAAGAAGATTTGTTGAACTAATGCTAAACAGACAATATATGGAAACTCCTGCTTCTCATTATCACCAGCCAGCGAGCTGGCTCTCCAGATGCACTTGTCCTTGTCTGCTCCTGAGTCCTGCTCTGAGACCTCGGGGATGGAAGCGGAGATGAGGGAACGCGCGCAGTGGGGAAACCGACTCACTCCCAGCCAGACTCACAGAGAGTAGCATGCATCAAAGAGGCCGGAAATACTCAGAGGGCTGCTGTTTATAAGGTATGCCATTAACACCGGATCTCTGAAGTCAATAGCTGATGACCTTACCTTAAAAAAGAGTCAGATTCAAAAACTTGCACTTGATTGGTTACCTTCTTATGCGATAAATACCTTTAACAATGTATCGTCATTGTCATGTGAGAGAGATACAGCTGTCTAGACTCTGACATTCCCTGGTCCCTGGGAGGTCAGTATTAGTAAAAGCAACTTCTTTCTGTCTTCCATCATTTTGTGCTAATCTCATTCCAAAATGTTACCCAAACAAACAAATGAATCACACTTGACTTGGGGATATTTGCTCTTTTGATGACAAATGTCTTATCACTTCCAGACAATAACATGTTCAGTTAAAATCCAAAGGAATTGAAGTGGCTAATTAGATGTCTTGTTTGAGCACTAGAAAACTGGGTGGCCCAGACCAGCAAAATATGGAACATGTGCTTACATCTCTCATCCATCTGAACTCTATAAATCCTCTCTTCAACTCTGAAAGCACAGGTGATTAATTCCAGAGAGTCCTAGAGTCAAGTCAATGCCGGGAGCTTTGCATTCACCAAATCAAAGCTCTCTATCACAATGCATGAGAAAAGAAAAATCTGTTCATTCTGACTTCATTATTGTTAGTGATGTTGAGGACACAAGAAGGAATGCATTCTGCAAAAGAAATGCATCACCAGTGAGAGCACATCAACCATTACCAGATCCGTTCTCTGGCTGCTTCAGTGGTATTGTTTCTCTTCCAGGAGGGACACAAACTTCTTAATGATGATTGATGTAAATGGTTTTCGGGAAAGAAATGATGGCATGACAATGCGACCGACTTGGATCAAATGTTGTTGCGATTGACCAAGCCGGAAAACACAACGGCAACTCAGATGAACTACAGCGTTCTGACCTAAATGGATAACGACTGTGTCTGCCAGAGTGACGCAGACCGGCTTTAGAACAACACTCTCTTTATGACTATCTTCTCATGTTTGTCCACTGGATCTAGGTCACGCTAAATAACAATACCATACGCACATCGTTTAAAGCACAAACGAGTATTGGATTGTCAAAACGGACCCGTATTCATTCCCCCTGGCCGAACTTCAATGGTATCATCACACTTCCTCTATTACCGGTAATTAAGCGGGTCTTGGCCAAGAGAGAATGAAAGCTTCCAAGGGCAGTGAAGGGGAACTGGCTGGTCGACATCGCTGTAGCATCTGGCCAATCAGGGGGGATGAAATAATGACATCGGTCCCACAGAAGCTATTAAAGTGAATGTGATGATGGTTACAGCCGGGAGCCAGGTTTGACAGAAGATTATGTGTCACTTTATTTTGGGATAGAAAAGATGGAGAGAGAGAGAGAAAGTGTTCGCTTTTATCCAATAAAGTCTAACCACAGGCCTCTCAGAGTGACTGACCTGCACAACATCTGATGGACGATTAAAGTGAAATGACCACTTTGTTTTTTACAGGCAGAGGGAAAATGTCCTAGTGAAACACAAAACTATGGCCAATAAATGTGCAGGGAGAGCTGTGTTCTCCAGCCCACAATGAAACAGTGCCACAAGGAGCCAGCTCTATCAGGAGAAGTAAATACACCTGGGATTGGAGTGGATCTCAAAGTGCTGCTCTGCTCCATGTGTGTGTGCATGCGCATGTGCGTGCGTGTTTGTGTGTGTGTGTGTGTGTGTGTGTGTGTGTGTATATATACACTTTATAAATGACCAGAGACATTGAAAGGATTAAGATTGAGAGTGGTGGAGAAGAGTCATATTCTGAAAACTCACCAGCCTTATAGCTCAAACAACCAGGCATCCAACTTACAATTATTGAAGGTATAGTCCACATTTCATCACAGATTTCTGATTTATCACACAATGGGAGTCATTTGAGTCCATCCAAAAAGCCCTTGCACCTGCATGGGTATTGTTTTTTGAGATGTTGAAAGCAGAAAATGTTAGCATTTATCAGTATCATGCTATGCATGCTTGTGCAAGTCAGTGGGGGTCATGAAGCATGGATATGAAGCTGGTGCAAGTGCTTTTTGGATGGACTAGAAGATTCAGACTCAGATAGGTTTCTTAAAATTGTGAACTATCCCTTTAACACATTTGAATGACCCATTCATTTGATATCTATGTGTTAACACTTGGAGATTAAATGTAATTCCATCCATTCGTGTTGTTATACTGAGCCTCACCCAAATTCTAAAGCATAGAAATCACATGAAAACATTACAATGTTGACAGGTGATCCAAGAACATAAAAGGTTGAAAAGCATCTAGCTCTTGAAAAGCTTTCTGAAAGCAAGAATGCAAATATCTCATACGAACTCAGTTCAACTGTGGTGATTTCCATAAAGACAACGTCCTCGCCCACAAAGAGTTCCTGAGTTCCTGAGTTGCTGAGTTGCACCAGATTCGGATGTTGTTGTCATCCATTCACCAAATCTATTTAGGAATACGAGAACCAACTTGCAATTATCATAGGATGTCTCCATGAAATCATATGCTCCCTGTGGCCCTGTGATGCAGTAAATGGCTGAGTGGAAGATGACTAGTCATTATAAAATGGTCAACCCACAACTGTGTAGCTCTCAATCTCAAACCATATCATTTGTTTCTTCTCTGTAGGATATTGGGATCGCAGATTGAACACAGCTTGTTTACAAATTGCTGCAATAATTGAAAGACGCTCCCTCAGAACAATTGTGCCGCACCTGTGCCCACTGGATGGGACTGTTACTGTATCTATATAAGATCATCAAGAACATTTGAAATACTCTGACGAAAGTCTAGACTAGAGGGACAGAAAGATCAGTCAATTCAATAGAGGCCTTGCAAAGAACTGCTGCTTCCGAATTCATTGTAGATACTACATACATAAAGTATGTACATCATACTACATACTGCTTACTGTTCAGTACATGGAGTGCAATTTGTGTGACATAGTACATACAACATACTTGGAGGACCTACATACAAAGGTGGAAGTGGCCATTTGTAATACCAGAAGAAGAAGAAAATTCAGTCACAGCTGTTTTCACTTGCTAGCTATGCAATCGGGAGGATATACTGTCAGTTTTGCCAAAACACTCACAAATGATGCTTCAACGGCCAGTATGTTGTTGTTTTTTATGTTTGTTTGGAAAATTCTCACTGACCCAGAACCGAAAATGGCACTGGAAATGACCTGGTGCAAAGAATTGTGGGATTTAAATGATTGTGTAGCAACCATTCGCTCCATACTTCAAATGTTGGTGCTTTTGGTATGCATACAAATCTCTGTCACATACATTATTTGCGTAGAAACAGATCACATACTTAAAATTGCATACAATATAATATGTAGCATGGAGAAATCGGAAGCAGCAAAGGTTTGTGTAGTTCTCATTCTTCAAACATGGCTGCCTGTAACCATAACTTTCAAACGCAAATGCTTAATTTCTGTGCAGTGGTAGAGTAGGGAAAACATTATTGTTCCACTGGAACTTGTTTACAATGTCAAGTAATAAGACACAACATCATTACATTTTTGTTGATATATTTGTCAACCCATTATCAACACATAGCAACTGTTTTTTTGCACATACAGTAGCAACCGTTGTCTCTTCCAACATGGAGGAAAAATTGGCATTCTAAACATTCCGTGAAAGGCCTCTATACATCTGGTGCTCAGCAAGAGCAGAATGCAGAGTTCAATTATTTTTCAACTTTGATAAAAAAAAATAAAAGATCTGGAATCGCCCCTTTTAATTCCTAAGTGTCCCCAATGCCAGATATCACAGCTCCACGCAGAAACTGTGCTCAGACCACACAAAGGCAAACACTATAAAGGGCTTGGTTTGAATTGTGCAGGGACAGCCAATTTTCATAACAAACTACAGATGGATACAGTTATCATATTGAAAACAATTACAGCACCACCTCGTAAAAAACAGAGGTGAAAGGAAAGACACTCACTTTCACAGCAAATTTGCCCATTTCACTGATAATGAGATACCACAGCAAGTAGCTCTCTTAAAGGGAAACACCTCTCAATTTAAGATGTTATTCCTGTGGTCGAAGACAGCTCAAAAATACTAGTGAACATGACCAATTCTCTTCCAAATCCAAAAGTGTGTTAACATTTAATTTTGTGATGTCATCAGGTATAAAGTCTGGAGCTGCTTCATAGACAGTGAATTGGGAAAGATGGTAATGGTGATGCTTTAGAGCACCCAAGGAAATGTTCTGTGTATATTTTCTGTTTCAGAACTGAGAACACTTCTAGCCTTATAGAATAATGTTCATTTTTGTATAAGAACTCAAATAAATGGGTCCACCAAATCTATCTCCCATTCATTGTCTATGGAGCAGCTCCAGACTTTATATCTGATGACATCACAAGCTTTAATCTTACTTCTCTCATTTCTGGGTTTGGGGGAGCGTAGCCCATGTTAAAAAAAAAACGTTGACTGAACTTTCGTAGACTATGGAAATAACATATTTGAATTCTCAGTTTGTGTGGTGGTGGCAGGTTGCTGATTGGGCCTGAGTAGGGCCCTGTCCAGATATGAAGTGAGTGTGAGGAGCGGTGAGGAAGAGCTGGCTGTAGGCTGTAGGTGTTTTGAATGTGGCTAACGTAGAACAGAACAAGAGCGCCTAAAATAGCCTATTTCTGTCTGTTTTATTCTATCTGTCGGCCAAACCACAGATTACAAGCATTTGGATCAGAGGCCAGGGGTTGGGGCAGCGATGTGGATCCCATCGATGTCTGTAAGAACTCAAGCGCTCAAGCATAAGTGGAGGTTACACGTTATTAAAGAATCATTGTCACCACTGTCACGGACCGGACCTGCATATTGGTTCTTTCTAATCTCTCTCTAAACAGTTTCTGCTTTGTAAAAGCACTTTATTACATCCAGACCTTGGTCAAAAATATTTGTAAATAATTCTTATCATTTCTAATAACATGCAAAGAGTACCAGATGAATGGGGTTTACCGCATCACGACAGTTCACATATGGATCAGCCAAGTTATGAATCACAGGAAAGTATGCTAAATTCACTTTCTAATCACTTCTTGTGACTGCGCAAACTCTTTGGCACTCATTGTATTGTCCTACCTGTATGTGCAAACTCCAACCATCTGTTACGACAAACAGGTTAAAACAAATGCTAAGAATGGAAATATACTATCTGACACAATTCTAGTTACTAGACAATGTAGGATGTGTGTCCAAGCGAAGTCGTTTGGCTTTGTTTCCTCTTAATTACTATAAAGTAAGCCAAGGCCAGGAAGTTGAACCAAGGCAATTTTCATCCTGCTCTAAATTCTCTGATCTGCATCATTGTGTGCAAAGCCCAAAAGTAGGTCATTTTTTTTTTTTTTTTTTTTTAAATCTCTGCTTTAGGCAGACCATTGTTTTCAGACTGGGTTCTCGTAACATCTTATGAGTCCAAATGAGAAGAAGAACAATCTGCACGTGCACAGTATACTGAGTCTCTGACCACTGGCAGGGTATGAAAGCTGCCTGGCCCACACAAATATACTTTATTATACTCTTGTACCTTGTGCCGGTTTAAACCACTTTATAGCCATGATCCCACATGTAGTGGGAGGCACAGTGGAACGAGACAGAGTTAAGTGGGTTACCTCGTAGTGGAGATCATAGAAAGAAAATGGTCAGATATTAATAGGAAGCCATTTCTCTCAGCCGTCCTGGTGGCTCAACTAATGAAGGTGTCTGCTGTGTGCCAGCGATGTCGTGGGCTCAAGTCCAGCCTTTGTGTGACTCATCCTTTCTCTTTCATTCCCCTCTGTATACTAGCTAATAAAGCAGAATGTCAAGATCATCAAAAAGCCTCATAAATGTCCTATGAAAGAATTAAGAATTTAATATAATCTTAATATCATCAGAGCAGCAAATTAAACCCCAGTATATGGGTCTAATGATGACCATAAAATGTTAGCAAGGAACGGTGAGATAAAGCAGTTGGGACCTGGAAAGACGAAATATAGGATGGAATATTTTGTAATAATCTTGGCCACTGAAAGCAGCAGGATAGGGAGCACCTGACCAGAATGATCCCCCTGGTGACGTGTGACTTCACTTCTGGCTGGTTGATAGGGAGTTCTTGTTGCAAATGAGCTCGCCATAATCCTCCTCATCTAGACAATCCTGCGCTGTAGTATATCGTTGAGAGACAGAGCTCAGCTCAACGACATGGGAGTGATGTTGAGCAGATGCCGTCTTCACCCAAGTCGTCCAAGAATGTGACAGAGCAAATTATTTCATATTCACTGGCTAGAGTCAATCTAACTGTCCTTTCAACATCGATTCAATTTGCACTCGACCAGGAATGCTGGCCTCTACTCAGAAAAGCAGAGATACCAGTTTTTAATGGACTGACCGGCATACTTCTGCTCCGACAAATACAGTTCTGCAGGATTTGGAATAGAGGGTTGTCATAATCAGAGATGTTAGGGTGCTCCGGTGTCCCTGGTATAGGGGGCATAGAGGACAGGCATAGCTTTTAAGACTTCTCAGGGTAGTCAGTTATTTCATTTGAGAAATATTTATTAAGTACGCGATTTGTTTGAGTTCTTTTCCCATGAACAACATTTTCCACAGAGGTTCTATATTAAACCAGTGTGTTTAGAATATATCTCTACTTTGGCAATATATGAAGAACAATGACATCACTGTGTTGAAAGTCACGTTGTGAAAATCAAAGCCAGCAGTGATTTTTTTTTCACCTATCAAGCTGCTCAGTTACTCAAACTCCTTCATGTGTGATTGGTCAGTGTTGAAGTTCAAAGGTCACACACCGATGACAATCTGTAACTGACAAGGTAGCTGCTGTGTCAACCAGAACGGATGAAATCCATGGGATGCAGAGGGAGGAAACACCATGCAGATGTTTGAATGAGGGCCACGCAAGTGATCAAAAGGATGTGTCTACATCTCATCCACGCTGTTCTCTGATTTATAATGCGGGCCATATAGGACTTAAAAAAAAAAAAAAGGAAAAAAAAGATGACATAATACAAGAGATAAGGGTATTCCTCATGAAGTAAGCCTGGGGCAGACGTTTCTCTTGAAGAAACATTTGTGTGACCTAATGTACTACATACGACAATGAGTCCGTGAAACTTCTGCTATTTACTGCATCCAAGATAACCGTTTTTTCAAGCACTTTCAAGGAACAGTCCACCTTCAAATGAAAATTCTGTCTTGTCAGTCAAATATGTTTGTACACACATGTAGCATACGGTGGATTAGCTACAGTAAAATGAAAATTCTGTCATTATAATCACCCCTATGTCAGTTGAAACCAAAATGAAGTTTGTATCCACAAGGCTTAGATAGAATTGCTGTAACTAACTCGCAGTGTGTGGACATACGAACTTCAATTTGGTTTAGACTGACATGTGGGTAAGTACATAATGACAGAATTTTCAATTTAGGGTGAACTGTTCCTTTAATGTAAATATAGAAGGTCATAACAACTGCCATGATGCACCATCCTCATTTGGGCAGGGGGCAGGGGGCAGGGGGTTATCGAATTGAAAATGCAACATAGATAATTTGTCCAACAGTTATTAGGTGCCCGGAGGGAACACCTCTACAACCACTGCATTTTGTGGGTCGGTTGGTTCGTTCATGTGTGTGCGTGTGCAGGCGTGCCTGTGTGCGTGCGTGTGTTCGCTGGATCGCCTCCTCAGTCGCACAGCTGCCACGCCGGATTCATCATCCACACACTCCACAACTGCACAACTTTCCGCTGAGGGCAACTGTTTGTCTATAGATGGTCCCCTAGAAATCTAGATATTAGTCATCGCTGTGGCTACATTCAGAACTGGTCCACTGGACACCGCCAAGCCATGGGCTCCCCGCAGAACCCACTCAATCACTGCTTGGGTGACTTCATCGCCACATATATACCCAGACAGCACAAAACAAACATCAACAAGGTTTCCACACAACCAGTAATAGTTAAGAGGGAATTCCCAGTCGTTGGCACTTATCCATGATGCAGTTTTTAAATCTAAAATTGGACACTGGAATACGATTCACATGCCCTGTGGCACGTTTGCAGCTACCACATGCTGCCTGGGATTTTTACGTGAAATGTTTATCAGCAACTGGTATTTCTCTTTTCATTTCCACAAATGCCCCCTCATATTGTAGCATGATAAGGTCATGCGTCACCTCGGGCTGGCTGAACGTTTGGCCCAAATTAAAGTTAGACTACAGTTACCTGGTCAGAGCCATGAGTTTGTTTACATACTACGCTCCCGATCATATGTGGATGATGCCGATACCAAGGCACCATAACAACATGAGACGAAAACCGCAGTCGTCTTCCCCTTCACCACACCACCTGCCTTCCAGCTCTCTACATTCCCCCTCTCTATCCCCCCCATCCCTTCCCCCTTCCCTCTCTCCTCTCCCTGCCAGATCAGCTCCCATCTGGTCCCAGCAGAAAAACTTTTTCCAAAATAGAAGCATTGCAGCAGCAGCAGTGCACCACCCAAAACCAACAGCCAGCCAGTCGTCTCAGTATCTCACCCTTCCATTTGACAGATGTTCCCGCCTAGCCTGATCTGGCACTTAACAAGAGGGTGGTGGTGTGGCGCACCAGTCCTGATCCCAGAGCAGTATATGTGGTTAACCATCAGAGGACAGGCATGTAGTTTGGTGCTGATGTGCAGAGGAGAGGAGAGGAGAGGAGAGGAGAGGAGAGGAGAGGAGAGGAGAGATTCAAGCACAATGAATCCTGAGGTGTACATTCCGGATATTGTAACAGTCAACTCTGAGACATTCTTAAGATCAAAAGAACTTTGTCATTATTGAGAAATGTGTATGTCCTTCAGATGGAGCAGGAGGCAACGCCACATCCCCAAAATTGAATCAAAGACCTTGACACAAACAACATGATTTGATTATGTGAACGGTGACTCTGGAGGAGGAACACATGTGGTTTCATTGGGCTTTAAGCTCCATAACCTGCATGTGCATTACCATCCCCTCTGCCTCAGAAAGCTCCTTCTCAGGCTCCATATAACCATGAATCCCCTTTATTAGCCTCTGTTCTGGGCCTATAGTCCCTCAAAGGGAGGAGGTTATTGGCAGAGACATCTGAAAAATTAACAGTGGCATAAACCTGCTTCTCTGGGCTACTTCAAAGAGCCCCGATATTACATGTCATAGTCCTTATGGCGCTGGGGCGCTGGAATGCATATGCCTGGGATGAGAGCCCACGCAGGCCCAAATCAAAACAAACCTATCGGGATGAGTGAGTGACTGCTCTCTTTTTGAACAGAGGTACAAGGAAGTGAGATATTGTTCATACTGTAACTGCCAGAGGGATTCAGATATTTTAAAATATTGTAGGACATTGCAGAAGAATGCCCTTTGAGCTTTTTTTCACACAAGAATAGAGCTGAG
Organism: Parasudis fraserbrunneri; assembly: GCA_900302295.1. Taxonomy (NCBI): domain Eukaryota; kingdom Metazoa; phylum Chordata; class Actinopteri; order Aulopiformes; family Chlorophthalmidae; genus Parasudis; species Parasudis fraserbrunneri. The sequence continues at coordinate 9,782 of OMKL01123440.1, forward strand.
GTTCTGGATGTGGGTTCCAGCCTATCTAGAAAAAGCCTATCTAAACTTGATTTACCTATTAATTACTAGTAAGTGTAATGGAGTTGGAGAAGTCTGTTAAACAACTCACACCTCAGAAATACTACCTCATGACTAGATCAAGAGTTATTTGGCTTGATCGGTAGCCTATCACTGTTGCCTTTCATGTTGGCATGCACAGGTTCGTACTATAGTTTTCACCCAAGGAGAGGAAGCTAAAGTCTTTGCTAACATGAATATCGCCTGTAACATTGGTGCCATGACCTTCTGGACTGCATTGACATCATCTCGATCACTGTGGGAAGCCCATTATACTTAACCAGATTTTCAATAAAGACACCAGCAATCCAGTACTGCCTCCTGCCTCTTCTTTTTTATGCCAGAACACAACATTGAACACCATCAGTTCATAGCATTCTCATGACATGTCTTGCCAACCAATTTGGCACAATGCCACACCTAATTGGCCACGGTTGTTATGTAATGATAATCCCTTGCTAGTTGATTCCAAACATCTGTTTGCCGACCAAATTGTCTGTGATGGAATATAATGAATAGGCGTAACAGACTACATAAGCACAATGAGACGTAGCAGATAAAGGCTTTTATGATCGCAGTTGTCTTAATGGCCCACCTCTAAACAGTATTGTAGCATTCCACAGCATAAATCAAAATCAGTTTCCAGAGGGGTATCTCTGGCCCTAATTTTCGCAGTAGTAGTCCATGGTCAAATGTGTATCTGTTTGAGGATCCTTGGTATGATAAAGTTTGCAAACCCCAGACTGGAGCAGAGTCGAATCGAGTAGAGTGGAATGGAATACAATAGAAACCCCAAGCTCTCAATGTGTAACATGGCATTCGTAAAAAATCACTCAGAGGACAGGCTGTTCTCTTTGACAACAAGATGTCAGAGGTCACCAGTGAAACCAGCCAGGTGGGGAGGCTTCTAATCATTACATCTTCCCAATCAGTAAGATGCCTGCTTCTAATCATCAGCTGATGAATGCTAGCCTGGGTCACTCTGCAAGCTGCCTGATAATATAACTCTGTCTGACTGTCACCCTTGGAGATGAAAGGGATTCACATGGATGATGCTCCCTGTTTGAGTCCTGCAGGTGAAGGCTACCGGTCTCCTGCTTGGTTTTTGAGGGGATATTGTCTCAGACAGTGATCCCCAGACAGAGAATGGCTCTTCTCTTCTATATTCATATCCCTCATCTGTCATTTATTTCTGCTGAGGGGGCTTTTAATGTGGCTGATACTCATCATACTGCCTCTTGTTTTAATGTGGCTGATACTCATCACACTGCCTCTTGTTTTAATGTGGCTGATACTCATCATACTGCCTCTTGTTTTAATGTGGCTGATACTCATCATACTGCCTCTTGTTTTAATGTGGCTGATACTCATCATACTGCCTCTTGTTTTAATGTGGCTGATACTCATCATACTGCCTCTTGTTTTAATGTGGCTGATACTCATCACACTGCCTCTTGTTTTAATGTGGCTGATACTCATCATACTGCCTCTTGTTTTAATGTG
>OMKL01123465.1:0-10917 GCA_900302295.1 Parasudis fraserbrunneri
GTTATGAAAAAGAAGGGTCTTTCTGATATGCGCAGGAACTCTGTGCTTCCATACTTCCTTCTGAGTTTTTGTTCTTGGGGACCATTTTGACTTCTCTGGCCTCACGCACAATCTATGGCACCGTTTTCTATATTTTTCTTTCTTCCATTCAAGTTCTTTAATCTTCAGCTCAAGGGTCTATATTTCTGTGGACACGCATTCCAGAACGTCTCTTATTAGTCTCACTAGAAGTGCATGGAGTAACAGTCTGCAGGCTCATCTCCGTAACAGTCTCACTAGAAGTGCGTGGAAGGTGAGGAGGCATGGGAGAAGGCGTGGCAGAAGGCATGGCAGAGGGTGTGGGAGGTGGCGTGGAAGCTCTTCACAATCTCTCCATTCTCCAAACTCTCTTTGACTTTTCACCAATACCCTGTGATGTTGCTGTCTTTTTCGCCATGATCTTCTGACCTTCCTTTGCTCCCTGTCAGATAAATCACTGATAGATTTCACCTTTCGTTTCATTCCCTTTCCTTCTTTAAATATTCTTGTACTCCTCTGGCTCTTCCCTCAATCTTTTTCTGTATTCCCTCACCCTCTATGCTCCACTCTTTTGGCGTCCTGATCCCTGTGTTTTGGTTCTTTCTCCCCGTTGCTTTCTCCCAGCTTAGCTGTATAATGTCAAATATAAATCAGCATTATCTTCATGTTTGATCATATCATACATTATTTAGCACTGAGATTCTTAAGAATGAAATGTGCTTTACAAATCAAATATAATAACAATATTATTGTTATGTTTTAAGAGTATAATGTAATAATATATCATACATTGCCTTAAATATGTGGAACATTACATGTTGTCACTACCGTAACGTTACAATTTGTTACGGTTGTGACTGTTATGGTTGTGACATTTTTAGCCAATTCGTAGCATAACTCAAACATGCTAACAAGGAAATGGCTAGCAACAGATGTTTGAACAGTTGTACACACAACAAAACATAATATTTTGCTTTGAGCCCCCCAAAAGTGTATTTACTTGCAGATAATATGTACGGTTGTGACAATTATTAATGTAACACTGATTTTCAGACTTTGGAACACATTTACTTAAAAATTATGAGGTAATCACTCACCATGCAGCCATGAGGGACAGGGATGCAGTGTCACTTCCTGGTCAGAAATTCAGGTGTGTAGCTAAAACCCATGAGGTAAAATGACTCGTGTTAAGGTTGTGACATGAAAGTGTGGGACAGCATTTTTTAAAGCATGTTTTGTAATAAAAAATAAAAATCCACAATGAATCTAAATATTTTACATTCTGTTTAAAATAAACCAAACATATTTTAAAATACACCATTGGAAAAAATGACAATTCTTTTAAGTATTTTCATGGATTGAAATTTAGGGCTTAGAGATTGGGACAACTACTTCCCAATAGAAAGTACCTAGGAAGGTAGTATAAATGATGATTTTGTATATATTTAGCTTAATTTCTATCTAGTTACAGTCTTGTGTTTAACTAGATCATAACATAATCCTAGTAAATATCTGAGGTCTGAATTCTTAATTGTTTTGTTAAATAGTTTTTATTGTGGGACAGCAATTTGCACGAATTCGGTAGAATGGCCCATATATATATATATATATGGTCATTTCCAATAAAATTCAGTTTTCCCTGTATTTTTTAATTACAGGAAAATGATGCAAATCACAAGAATAAACCCTTTATATAAATGTCCTCTGTGAAATAGCAGAAAAAAATCCCTATTGGAGGAATACATAACATTTCTGAAAATGTAATGCAACTGAAAATAAAATATTTCAATTGGACAAAAACAGTGACATTTATTGTGATTTTACAGATATTTACTTTTGTTATTGTCAGGGTGTGGGGGTATTGGATCCAGGAACAAAAGTAGGAAATGTTGACAGCCGAGCTGACTAACAAACACATAAAACCGAAAACTAGAAACTAATAAAACAAAACTGGAAAAGACACGGAACACTAAGAATCAGACTAATACACAGGAACAAACTTACTTGACAAATCTGACACGAGAACAGAGACGCATCAGCCAACAGAAAAACAATGAACCGACGAACTGAACAGGACGAGGGGAACTCAAATACACAGAGACAAATGACAGAATGAGAAACACCTGGGATGATTACAACGAGAGACACCTGGGAGGGGAAACAGACAAAGAACTAGAGAAACTAGACAGGAGATCAACTGAACATAGAACTACAAGACCAAGACAGAACACAATACATAGAATTGAACCAAGACAAAGAAACATGACACAAAGAGCAAAACAGAGAAATATCACAAGTAACAAACTAGACTAAACAGGAAACAAGAAACACTAAACGTCTACACTAAACAGGAAACATGGAACACTAAAGAATTAGACTGAACAGGAAACATGGAACCCTAAACAACTAGATAACACAGGGAATAAACAACTAAACTGGGAACATAAACAAGAGAGAGAGAGACAGAGAGAGAGCTAGAGACAGAGAGAGCAAGGAGAGAGAGAGAGCAGAGGTAAAATAGACAAGAGGGGAACAACTGTCCAAGGAGAGAGAGGCAAGGGAAAACAGGGCAATCTAAGACTGGGGGCAGGGAACAGTCCAAGGCATGGGGGACATGGAGATGGGCTGAAGGACAGACCATGACACATATTTGATCTGCAACACCTAGTTTGACAGTTTGATCTAAATTTTGTGAGCCAGGCGTGCGCCCCACTTCCGGAGTCGTGCATGTGTTATGCGTGTGTCATGCTACAGACAGAAACAGACCTTCAAGAACAGGACTGAAACAGAGGGGTAACATTATAGAGGCATGCAGGATCCGAGTGGTATTTTCAGCAAATACATGTTTTGGGGACCTCAGAGACCTAACTTGTTGAAAAGGAGTATAATATGTGACCTAAACTGGGACCCATGTAATGTTAATGTTAGATATTGTTTGTTTTCTTTTTGTTCAAATGGATTTTATACAATTGGTATCGAAAAATCGTTGAAGAACCGGTATTGAAGTCAAGGTACTGTATCAGAACCGGTACCAGTACCAAAACAATACCCAGCCCTACTCGTCCCTCTCCTATGCACCTCATGAAATAGATGTGTGAAGTGTTCTTCTGTTTTGAGCCAGTGACAAAGAACCAGAAAGCTAACTTTATGCTAGCAAGATTTTCAGTAGCTTTGCCTATGGTTGAGAAGCAGTGAATATGATCTGACAGTATGTTTGACAAAAAGGCTGGCTAGCTATCCAGACATCTCAATGTCCCCAAATCAACAACTTTATTCACAAATATGCAAATTAGCCATGTGCTTTATTTTTGCGAGAGCCGATATTGCTTACCCAAGTAGCGTGCTAATAAGCTTAAACACTCAAACTACATAAATACTGCCTCTCCAAAGAACAGAGTGCTTTGCTAGCTCAATCTTGACAAAAGAGTAAGATATTTGTCCAACAGAATAGTTTTACATTTATAAATCAAATCACAGCAGTCAAAGTTCATAACAGTTGATACCAAGTGCATCACATCAGCTCCCTGCTAATGTTAACTAGCGAGCAAGACCAGCTGTCAGCTGAGTTTATGTAAGGGGTCGTGGTTGTGCCAATCATGCATTTCCTTCAATAGTTCAGTGGATACATTATAATGTCGTAGCAGTGCATCATTACTTTAAAGGAGAAAATATTGTTTTTTATAAAAGTAATCTTTTATTATTTTTCCAGTAGGCCAAACTTATATCAGTAGCCATTTTATTTTAGGTGGTAGGATGGTAGGACACAATTATTCATAGTGCATTAATGTATAACTGTGAGAAGGCTACTATGTCAGAGCCATGCAGTATATCTGAAATTAATCAACACCCCTCTTGCCAATCAGACTCGAGTATTCACCCAGGCAATGGTATAATCACGAATAAGAAATAGGTCTATACATAAGTTTGGACTAAACAAACAACTTTATTTATTTTTTTCAAGCATCCCGATTGAGACCACTGATAAAATGAATAGATAGAATTCAAAACAGCAGGCAATATGTGCATTTATGCCCAGGAATCGCAATTTCCATTGGCAAACTTTGAGACTTATCTTTGCTGTAGCTGTAAGCGGTGTAGACTGCAAAATAAGTGCTGCTGTGATGCTCACGTGTCACGCAGATTAATCTGACGCGACAGTGTAGGTGTAGATTCCCAGTTAGACACATTACAAACACTTTACAAGAGAACACCCCAACCCCACCACATAAATAATTGAAGCAATATTGCAATATTGAAATGCAAACACACAGTTAAGAGGCAAACTCACTCTCAAACTCAATAGAAAATATTCCATGTTTTGATTGTGAAAACTGGCAGCAATTCCCTTTAAGTATGTCAGCATTGGTGACATCAATCTTCTGAGATTCATATAAATCCATCTGTGTGCCAAGTGTTTTGGCTCTGGTTACGTGATGCCATCAAATATCTTTTGTTGACCCAGATTAGGGTGCACAGAAAGTGGCATGCAGATTGCATGATGGACAGCTCAGCCTCATCATATTGGGGAGAGGAATAATCAAGGGAAAGACTGATTACCACCATTGGCTTCATGATTGGAAATCACTTGTAGCTTATCTGGAAAATCCTGATTAAAATGTTTTTTCCTGCATTTTCTCCCTGTTGTCTATCTTCTCAAACTCAGCCATCAGTTAGAGCAGAGAAAAAATGTTTATGGTTCTCAGCTGAACAAAGCAAGGCATGTAAGGCATACCCATGCATATGGTAGCCTGTGGCTTGCCATTTGTCGGGTCCGTGGATCTATTGTCCTTTACTGAACATGACAGAGTTGGGCTTGTTACTCCAAAAAAAGTAATATATTCCCCGTTACTCACCTATACGTAATATTATTGCTTTATTTACTACCCCCTGGGAGCAGTAATTCATTACACTACTCGTTATATCACTTCCGTTACATCCCCCATGATTACATCCTTTCTTACCATCAAAATTCGGTATAACAGGCTACTTCGCCTGTGCGCAGAGCAAAGCTTCTGGTTTGACAGCACATTAACTGAAAACCAGCAGCTTTTTTCCTGCAGCAAGACGTTTGGTAACAAGGCTACTACAGGCTTGATCAAAGCTGACTCAGATTAATGAAGGGCACTCTTTTTAAACAACTCAGTGTGCTGTTGTAGGATAGAAGGTGTTTCAAGAGATTTTAGGTCATATTTTTCGGTCAGGGCTCCTCTCGCACTCCAAAATGATGAAACAGCACTGACGATTTACTCTAACACTTCAATTCTACCCAGTAGGGTCGACAAATCTACCTACCTCCATTAAATACATACAGTAGCCTAGGTGAAGAAACGCATCTGTGCTGTTTCATCCTTTTAGAGTGCGAGAGTCCCCACTTTTGGGTTTTCTTACAATGCGCACCTAAGCCTTGAGCACAATCTGGATAGATTACAGATTGACATTGATATTCTTGTCATCTAGTAGTAACATAGTACGTTTTTTGCTATAGTAACTGTAATATTATTACTGAAATTGAGGTAGTAACTCATTACAGTACTCGTCACTGTGTGTTACTGCCCAACACTGTTTATCATTGTCTGTTTACACAGTAACATTCTTTTTAGTTGGTTTCTTCCTGGCAATAATAAGAACTGTTACAAAGTCGCTACTGACTCTAGCTAATGTCCAGTCAACTGTCACCATAATGCTTAAGTTATGTCTTGACTGACACCTGATTTATGCCTATGATTTGCATGTAAAACCAGCTGTGTAGGGGCGCTTTCGAGGGGTTGTGGGTATCTGCAGGTTGCAGAGCCTCACCACACTCTCTGTGTGCACCTCTCCAAAATCTCAACTCTTGAGGGCAGCGCATAGACATGAATGGTTGCTAGCAGATGTCAATGAAATGGAAGTAAACAGAGGTCTTCACAGCGGAGCGCTGACGTGAGAAAGCCCTACGCGTTCCAATGTGCTGTCAACTGTGCTATCAAAGTGGGCTGTGCACAGGTATGAACACATCTTGACAGTTGGTGAAAATATGTGGAGCCAGTAGCTTTCCACATGGAGGAAAAGGAGGTAACCCAGCCCCATGTTTTGATACCAGTGAACAACACAACAAGAAGCCTGAAAGTAAGTTAAATCCATAAGCCATAGCTGTTGCCTAGCAATGCAACAAATATTTCACTGATATCATCCGAGGTGGTTAGTGCAGATGCTCGCAGAGTGGTGTGTTCTCCTGTGAGTGAGCAGAATGGGTTGGTTGCTGTTTGCTGTTGCTCTGCAGAATAAGTGCTCTTTAATTGGCTGAGAGTCGACAGCAGAGTAGGGGGGTTTTGCTGGCTGCAGACTGTCGGAGCTGCTGCACTGGTGCCCAGACTAGAGCTTTGATTGGGCCCAGAAAATATCAGGCCTGACCCATGAACCTGTGTAGGTTCTGTCCGAGCACAAACCGAGCCCGAACCAGGGCAGCAGTTTTGGGCCCAAGCCCAATTCAAGCCTGGGAGAATTTAGAGAAACCGCACCGAATGCTGATTTTTTTTTTTATCTGAAAAAAGTATCCCCACCACTTTTCAAAACAAAGTGATGCCCTTGCCTTCTCCTCCGCACTGTCTGCCTCTCTTCCTTGAGGTGTTTAGATCATCTGCTCGGGTGTTTGAATGTAAAACAGAGTTGGTATTCAAGGTATAGGGTGGTTTCTTCTCATATTTCACAATGCTGACAAGATTCCACATTATCTGCCTCTCTTTTGTAATTGGTGTTTTGTTCTCCAATCTGCATTGTCGGCCTCCCTTCTGGCTCAGCACTGGAACGGCTTTTATTAATGATATTGTCATTACAGCATGGAGGACACACACAGGCAGAGGCAGAAACCCCATTTCGATTACAAGAAATGTGTGAGGCCTTGGAACGTAAGGGCCTGACCAATACAGGATTTTTGGATTCAATGTAGATATTTGAGTAGCAAAATTAGGCCTACCAATTACTGACACAATACATCTGCCGGTAACTGAAAGTGTTAAAAAAATGTGACCTTTCCTTGCATCATGCTAGATCATATAGCTTTCACAGAAACAAGCATGCCATTTGTGAGAAGGTGCAAGCCGCGCGACTAATCTGGCTACAGGAAAACCACCATTCTTACCATTACTTGCTGCCTTAATTATGTGCTTCAACCCGAGCATTATCTAGTGGCACAGTTGTAGACCAAGGATAGCTGGAAAGGTGGATTGGATTTAAGGTGTACAAGTTATGTCTTGTCAAAGTTGTACATTTGTACTCCTTGACGCCACCACCTGGCCGATTGATGTGATATTTGTTGTGAGGCATTGATGAGCATGCCAATATGGTGGACATGGGTGGTTCTACTGGGAAAGTTATAGACCAAGGATAGCTGTATACGTGTGCAAAGTCTCCTGTCCATCGGACTTACGGTGTACGAGTTAGGGCTCTTCAAAATTTTACATTTTGACCTTTGATACTAGCTCCACCACCTGGCCAATTGGTTTGATATTTGTTTAGAGCATTGGCATGCCAATATCTATCATTGTGGAAAATGTCATGTCTCTGTCATGTACTATGTTGTGGAAAACTAAATTATTTTTTTTTATATTTGGGATGGAGCGACCGACAGACTGACTGACAGACCAACTGAACGATAGGCCTATACTGTAATGGTGGCTTTGGTTAATCTCGCATATGCTACTTTTTCTCATGGATTTATCATTATAATATCTGTGTATACAAGTCTACACCGATATGAGGCCAATAGGGCTGTCAACATTGGCCAAAAATTACATTTGATTATTCTTTCTAAAAACACATGAGTTCAAACATATGCAAATATATATTTTAATTTTAAATGTTGAATTTCATGTCAGAATAGAGGCCTTGTTTCTGTGCAGTGGTAGGTAAAACATTGGAAAAGCATGATATTACTGTTCCACTGTGACTTGTTTTACAAGATCCAATTATAACACACCAAATTATAAAATTTTTGGTGATATATTTCTCATATATCAGCACATAGGAACCATTGTTTCTTCCATGTGTCCACAATGAGAGATGCTCTGAGCTATAGAGTGGAAAATAATCAAACTATGGGACCTGCCATAGCGGTATTATGGAACTGGAGGAAGGTTGGCAATATGGTCGCCCATTCATTTCAATGTAAGTTGCTCACCCAGCACATATGCTGATAGCTCGGCCAGAGTATCGTTAACCCTCTGGACCAACTCACATGCACAGCACGTGTCTCGCAGCTGACAGATAGATGCTGTCTGCTTGTACTCGTCAACTTCGCCAAGTTACAGCTCTGGGTGACTTTTCAAAATAAACAGTCTTCATGATAAAAAAAAAAGTACATAATTAACTAAGTTATTAGAGGACATATTCCATGTTTAAGGTATCTTACATTTTTTAAGAGCCATGTCTTTTCGATAGGCTGTCTATGGGAAATTGCCTTTCTGGGCCTGAGGACATTACGCTGCATTACCGTTGTTTGGCCAGCAGGGAGGATTGGTGTGCCGGCGGAAACCACTGCATGGGGGCTGGGACCTGCATGTTGCATCTGTCGCTCATGATGAGCCACTCACTAGAAGCACTATACAGAGGGCAAAATACCAGAGGGATTTATGAACGGTTCAGATAACAGACGTTATGCAGGGAAAGTGAAAATATCAATACATTTGTCAGTTACACGTTTAAGCTCCTAATCCCTTCTGGAAGCATGAAAATAAAAAAGCTGTCATTATTTTCACTGTTGTTGAGTGTCAGCTAGCATTAGCATGCTAGCAAGTTTAGCCAGTTAGCTTGATACCATTAACTACCATTATAAACATTAGCATGCCCCTCTGCTCCTGGCGCTCAGAATAAATGAACGGTAAATCTGATGGCACCAATGATTATTTTTGATAGCACTCTGAATTTAAGAGAGGTTACATTTGTGCCAGAGTGTGCAATATACAAACGGACGTCAGATGTTGGCTACTTTACTATTTATTCGATTGCCTGATGAAACCCTTCAACAGGCCTATGGTTATAGGCAATATCATGAAAGCCTGCACTCCCTGAAACAGTTAGCTATTACAGAATAGCAGCTAATCAACCAATCATAAAGAAAGCCTAGGTAAATAAGCCACATATAACATTATTTAAAGATTATTTTTTCTAACGACAAAAGCAGTTTATTCTCAAACATTCAACTGCCACCATGTGCACATCATCTCAGCTCAGCCAACTGATGTGTTCTATTTCCTATCAATTCATTATTCTATATCTATGGGATCGAGTTACTCCGGACATCTGGCCAAACTGATTTGGGTGCCTGTTTTCAAGTTGTGCCCTCAAGTTGCAAGTGGTTAAATGGTAGGCCATCTGTAGCTTACATAGCTTGCATACAACTTTGTTTCGAGGTTCCATGATTTTGCCATTTACTGAAGTATTTCCAAATGGGGCTTTTTAGATTGCCCGGCCGAGCTGGGTTCTGAACTCTCTGCCATCATTGTCATGCAGTTGTTGTTGAATTATTGGCTCTTTTCAGCTTGAAGAACAGGTCTACATTTGATTTTCAATTAGCTATGAAATTAAAGTGCCGTCATATCCGTCAAGTAACAATGACCACCGCGACACCTAAATTGAAAGGAAGACAGCCGCGACAGAGGTGCTGCATTTTTTTCCTTTCTCAATGGAATGTTAATTTTCATAATTAAATGTTTTTTGGTTGTTCTTTTTACAATTCATATAGCTGCTGATAGAGGCCGATATAAAATTTGGGGCAAATATCATCACATAATGTCAGATACATACATTGGAATGGTGGATCTGTGTTTTGTTGCAGGTAGAGTTTTACCTTTTACCTCAGCAGCCATTCAGACTAAAATAGTACAATTCTCTGAGGTGCAGAAAGTGTGGGAGCTCTTAGACAAGGTCTCACAAAGTGATGTGATGCTGTATTACACTAGCCTGGAAGCCAGTCTTTCTCGAAAAAAATTTTCTTCTACTTTTAAGATACAGACTGGGCTTCCTCATATCCACATCTATTTCCAGAAATTGCAATACAATCGGAGCCAATCAGGGACTTTCTAACTACTGTTCTGTCCCCCAATGGAACATAGCCCCTGATTGGTTCCCATAGTTGATGACGTGAAATACAGGCCACCGCTGGCAAAACTGTAATGGCGTCTCCCAAAGCAGCTGTTTTCTTTGCAAAGATGGCAAAAATTGTTCCCTTCTGAAGAAGACATAACTTGTGGTTCACCTGTCGAGTACCGTGTATGTTTCTCTCCAGTGTTTAATCCTCGCTAATGTCACTGTGTTTATTCTGTGTATCCACTGAACAGCGCACTGTGACGCAAATGTGAAGCAAATGCTCCCGCCAATTGAAATGGGTTTGGGTGGCTAGAAATCCAGGCTCAGTTTGTGGGTGTAGCAAATGAGCCTGGGGGAGCTAGTTTCTGCATGGCTCCTGTCACCACCTTCCACAACATTTTACATACTGAAAGTTGCTTATGTCAATTATGCAGTAGTTCATATATTTTCACCTTAGGCTGTGTGTGTGTGTGTGTGTGTGTGTGTGTGTGTGTGTGTGTGTGTGTGTGTGTGTGTGTGTGTGTGTGTGTGTGTGTGTGTGCGTGCATGCATATATAGGTACTGTACATGTACAGGTGCTGTACTTAAACTGTAGATAGGGCAGAAAGTAGAATGCACACACACACACACACACACACACACACACTCACCTGTGCTCTCATTTATCTCCTTCATCCCATCATACCTTATTTTAGAGTTATGTACAGTACATGTTCCTATTGATAATATCATTTCAATGACTCGCTCCTCAGAGGGACAGATTGCCACACATCAGGAATGACCGTGTGTCGCCACATGCACTGGACAGAGCTTGCAGTCTGATGTTCATCTCTTCCT
>OMKL01123485.1:0-10319 GCA_900302295.1 Parasudis fraserbrunneri
TAGATGTGCTGCTGCCTGTCTTAAGCAGGGAATCAGCTCACCACTATCCCTACCCCCTAACCCTACCTAACCACTATCCCTACCCCCTAACCCTACCTAACCACTATCCCTACCCCCTAACCCTACCTAACCACTATCCCTACCCCATAACCCTACCTAACCACTATCCCTACCCCCTAACCCTACCTAACCACTATCCCTACCCCCTAACCCTAACTAACCACTATCCCTACCCCCTAACCCTAACTAACCACTATCCCTACCTAACCACTATCCCTACCCCCTAACCCTACCTAACCAGTCTTGATAACAATGCAGGGCCATTAAGAAATGAACTGTACCATTTTACAGTACAATACAAAGTAGCCTAACTTACTATGCAGTAATGAGTAAATGTAGTAAACAGCTGTTTGCGCCGCACCTCCCCTCACATGTCCTCTCGCGTATTTGAGTAGGCTACTGTACTTCAGTAACTTTAACTTTAACTTTAACTTTAATGTGATATCATTTAGGTCTATCTATTAAAAAGTTATCATGGTACTGTATGCCAAATAAAAAAAATGCAATTACTCGTACAATACGAGCCATTGGCTAAATTGTTGATATAAGAATCCGCTTACACAAAGAGATAATAATTATGGTTTGGCCTGGGAGTCAAACTCGAGTCGCCTGCGATAAAGGCCAATGTCTTGCTCACTGAGCTAAGACCTTAATGTAGTAACCAGCAGAATGTAAGTGATCTGGAGCAAAAACACACATCAGGCGATTGACGGATATTGAGTATCCGCGTAGTCTGCTTTTATCACACCGTCGAAATACATTTTATGACAGCTGTAAACTGGAATTTCAGAGACAATGATCCAATAAACAGCCCCGTCATAGCCCAATTTAGCTATCTATTTCATGACACAAGAAACTTGATGCAAGCAGTAAGTTGCACTCCTTGTACAGTAGGATTGATGGCTGGCAGAATGTACAGCCAACAATAACACGCGTCAAGCAGTTGGCGAATATGATCAGCTCAAAATAAGGGAAGCCAATATATGTGCAATATTTATATACATAATATGAATGGACTCTGCATGATCCTGGTTGAGTTACACAGTGGGGAAGTCCCGTTCATTCAATGGACACAGAGCAGATTAAATGTTATTGCTTGTATATCAACACTTGAGACAAAACACAAAATGCATACACAAAGAGATAATTGTGTTGACCGAGCAGGGTATCGAACTCACCCACTACTCACTGAGCTAAGACCTTAAGAGCGATCTGAAGCCAAAACACGCAGCAGGCAATTGACGAATATTGAATATCCGCCTAGTCTGCTTTATTCACACAATCGAAATACATTTAATGACAGCTGTAAACTGGAATTTCAGAGACAATTTCTAATAACAAACTCTCACAAAACATTAGCTTCAAGAATGAACCCCTGTACATCTGTAGCTTGCTAGATAACATTATCTATTTCATGACAAAAGACACTACATGCACATGACACGAGCAGCGAGTAGCTCTCCTTGTTCAGTAGGATCCACTACAAAAAGATGCTCAGAGATGCCACCTGGTGGTGGTTGGTACAAACAACACCCAGTGGTAAAATTGCAAAAGTTAAACCGCTGCGCGGCACCCTTGCCTCGGAGTTGGAGTGGGCAAATGAAAGCAGTGACATCTGTACATTTGTATTTGCTCTTCTTTTCAAATTGCTACGGTTTCTTTAACTTCTAGGTTTCCCCGCTCATTTTTGTAGAACTATTCTCTGTTATTCAGTTATTTCAATTTGAGGGGGTTTTCACAAATGACTTTGGGGAGCTCAAACGTTACACAGCCACTCTGGCCATTGTGCACCCCGAAGTCCTCCGGGTAAGAACAGACGTGGAGGTCAGTGCATGTTTCATGAATCCCATGTGGGATGTCTTTATTGTCCTCCAATTGTGTTGTGCGAGAACAAATAAGAGAAAAATAAGAAAACATTCAGGCCCAATGTTTTTTTCATGAATTAGTTACACAGTGCAGGTTTACATACTACCATAGCAGCATCCAATACATTCACAAGCTCATCTAGGACAGCAACTGTCACTCCATCACTCACCCTCAGACATCCCTCCTCCGTAAGAGCAGGCAAAAAGCTCAACAACCTTCTCCCCACAAGTTTGCCAATAACTTTCGACATCCTCAGTCAGTGCATAGCAACACTCCAGGCTAATCTGTTTTCTACCTGGCTTATTTCAGGTTTCTCAGATGCTCATTGTTCAGGATGGCAGAGATTCATAAAATCATTGTGATATCATATAGTTTTCTGTAGTCCTCCTAATCCGCCCCACAGTGCAATGCATGGTGCGCATGTCTTCAGTGGTCAGTAGGCCACCAGCTAGCCTCATGTCTCTGGCCATATCACTGCTCTAACATCTTGTACTTCTGTTGATAAAAATTGTATGGCTTTTAAAGCCAGTCATAAGCATGGACCACACATATTCAACCAAAAAACGCGGACGACATGAACCTCGTAACTTGCGGCTAAAACCCTATGTATCAAGTACTTAGTAACCTCACCTGCCTTGCTAGCTAATGGTAGCTGCCAAAGTTCCGGTCTCCTCAGTGGGCAGGACCTTTACGCTGGCGCTATCATTAACACACTGCAAGACCACCAAAGAAGTGCACTCTATATTTCCGCCATTCACATCCAACCCTAACCAGTTCAATTTATCATGAGATCCCTCAGTCTCTGACCTCTCATTCACCAATCCCAACACCGACCATATGATATTTCAACAAAACATCGTCATCCATAACTTTCCTTCTCATCTCAACCATTTCCAAACCATTTTCTCTTACCTGACATACAGATCCCAATAGGCGCAACTCCACCAGCCTTTGTTCATTAAAAACGAAGGTCACCCAGCCTCCAGGCACTGGTTCTAGTTACAATCACCCACGCCGGTTATCCACAGACGACTATGCCTCCCACTCCCTCCGCATCAGGGTAGCTACAACAGCAGCCCTCAACAGCCTCCCAGACCAAACAATTAAGCTCCTAGGCAGATGAAATTCCAACACCTCCATCCGTGCCAATAACATCAAGTCAGTTCAACTTTCCCTCATACAGCCCTATCTCCCCGCTGCTCATCCTCATAAGCAGATCATTTCTACTCCTACTCCTACCCATGAGCCACGGCTGGAAGTTTTCAGGGGTTCAGCTCTCCATCGCACACGGCCAGTACACGCTCAGCTGGCTCCACCTGAGGGGGGGATGCGCTCTGCTCCAGCACCAAGTCAACCTTCAAGAACTTTCGCCAGATTCATAATTTCTTAAAACATATATTACGAATAAATGATCAACCCATACTTCAAACTCGATCCAGGTCTCTTCTCTTTGTCATTTATCATAAAAGATCATACTCTTGAAACTAAAACAACAAGCGCAAATCTGCAATAGCTGCGACCACGTACGTGCATGCATCCACGTGTGCATGCATTCACACACGCACATGCTCACACAAACACTTGACCTCCATGCCAGATTTCAGCCTCCTGGGGCTATAACTGTGGCTGCTAGAGGGTGGGGACACTTTTGTGGACCAACCAACCAAGCAAGTGAGCTAAAGAGATGCTGGTCGCAGCTAAAAATAATTAAAATTATGCATTTGACATTTAGCTAAAAGTTAATTCAAAGATCAAACGTAATTTACATTTAGAGCATACAGTATTTTGATTATCAAAACATGTAAACAAGAAATAAAATCCAGCCGAAAATGGTGCGTCTAAAAAAATATTTGATATTTTTGAAATACTGAGAGCTGAAATGATGTACAACAATGTTATAAAATAAATTATATTCAAAGATGTTCTCAGAAATGCTAATGCTTGGAAAAATACAGGTATGGCTAATAATAAGATGTGAGAGGTGGGGGAACTGTACTGTACAGTCTACTGTAGCGGTTCCAAACCTTTTTGGCTTGTGATCTCTAAAGCCAAAGGGATGCTGAAGCAGGTGAGTACACACAGAAATAGCTGACACCATACAATGATTTTTATTCTCCTTTTCCGGGCTATTTTGCTTGGTTAATTATTGGAAGAAGTCCCGAGGCTACAAATGTTTACTCACAAGAGAGGAAAGACATTAATTTTCCAATATAATGACTCTGTACATTAGAAATATCTAAAATAACATCTTGCACCCCCCTATGGGGTCCAGACCTCCACACTGATAATAAATGGACTATATAAACTGCTGTATTTGGGCTAAAGACCTCAATGGTTCATTCAATTAAATTAAATTCATCAGTGATGTTATACCACTAACACAGGCAAAGATAATATTGCCACAGGTAATATTCCCTTTTCTTGTCTGCCGTCAAACATAACCAATTAACACTGCACCTCATCATAGTGGAATAGCCTAAAATGCCTTTTACATGATCACAAAAATAACATTTCCTCTTCATAACATTAACTGCAATAAAGGGTGTTAATCTGAGGACAATTATTTTCAATGTCAATTTCTCCATAATGGCTCTCATAAATAGATGCATGTTTCTTTTAAATGAACATGCCAAATGAATCAAATGTCTCATTATCGCCTGCTGATTATTCTGAGTGTTTTCTAAACAATGTTTTCTAAACCCCGGAGTATAACAGATTCTGCATTCTACACTACTCTCCCTATCAGAATTACATTTTTATCAACAGGGCATGGCGAGAGCATTTAATTTAGAGAGCAAAAATCCATTTCTAAAATCACAGTGGAATTATATGCACAGGGAAAAACAGACGAGTGCTGGGGGGGGCAGAGAAAAAATAAAAATTAAAAGTGTGTGTGTGTGTGTGTGAGCGCACGCATACGTGTGTCAGTGAGGGAGGGAGGAGAGGAAGGAAAAAGGTGTGTAAAGAAGAAAGATAAATCAGAAATTGCTTTATACAAAGGAACCATTAAAATAACTCTGGTCCATTCTCATTCAAACAGACATAGAGCATTAGAAATTGGATGATGAAGGTGGTGGTGGAGAGAGGACTCACCTGGAAGACTTCACATAATCATTCTCCCTGATGTATCAATTCTTATTTGCATCACAGTGGGGAATGTAACATTGTGTATCTAAAATCTGCTGAATAAATGATAAGTGTTCAAACTCCAAGAAACATTTTGGTTATCTGTGTGCACTCAGGCCTTATTTGAATATGTATAACAGCACATACAAATGTAGGCTATCTTTGGCAATCAAATACACTGTAGCCAAAATGGAGCGGTCTGAATTTGATTACTGTACAGACTTCTCTTCAAGTTTAAATGTGCGATGCACATCTGAATATGATTCACAGTAGCCTATATAAAAGGTGTGAATAACTGTATTCCTCACCCATCAGTAAAGTCCAAACACTGAATAGCTTGAGTATCTGTGATGTATTCATGTTATCACAAATTTGTAGCGCTATACTAATGAACATGAATCATCAGGCAGCACCCCATTACAGTTTATGAAGAGCTTCTGTGCTTTCATTTCAACATGCATCCCTATTCATTCTGGCCAACACTATACCTTATAATCTTTGGCTCACAAACATATCAAAGGCAAGAGGAGGCACCTGCAAGTAGACCTAGACCTGCATCTGCATCTGCATCTGCATCGAACACTGGCAGTCATACCCACAAATCTGCCTCAAAGGCTTGCAGGATTTGTGAAAGTTTTGGTGTATTTTAATTTAATAAGATTTAGCTACATGTACAAGGGCAGAGGGAACTCAAACGCCGGGGAAAAAAGGACCAAAGCAATGCCAGCGCACAGCTTATTTTACTGTGAGCAGCATAAAGTCAACCAAACACAACAAAGCTTTGCTCAAATATTGTAATCAGTGGGGCCACACACAAACACACACTCCAGGACCTGTAAATCCTTGAAAGAATAGCCACAGTGCCCTCTGCTGGGGAAAGTGTGATGCACTGCCTCTCAAGCATCTTCAGGAATGATGCATAAAATGTGAGGATAACAGTAAAGGTTATATAGTAGTTAAAATATCATGATATAATTAGCCTAAGCTTAATTCACTTACCCAAGATTGTGCTATCATCGTGCTCAGACAGTTTGCATGACGTTGCTTTGTTACCACTGCATGGTAAGTCTGAAGTTCATTCTCGGAAGTGAATAGCCTAATCCATCAGCAACAAGGGAGAGTATTGTAAGAAAAGAATGGGTGTTAATTGAAAATTAATTATACTATAGGAGTTTGGAATCCACTGCCTTCTGTCACTAGGAATTTTAATATATGAGACTATCTGCAAATAGCCCCGTTAATGTATGTTAATTTAATATTATGATTAGTAGGCTTAGTAATGAAAGACCAGAGATGTAGCAGATTCATGTGCATGTGCTTCACTCATTTACTGTTGGTGTAGGCTACGTGTAGACTATAGCAGTGGTGGCAGTGGTAGTTTTTCTTTTGCATAGAATGGTATGTACAACCAACAACCAGTACAGAAAAACAATAGTCTCCACACAGAAATTTAATAGTAGATAGGCTACTGTACTAAAAATGTTTTTCTGTCTACATAATGTGTGATCCGTTCCAGTTCATCAGTCAGGAAGGGAAGCTGATTTATTAGGGAACATAACTATAGTTTGACAAGGCATCAATATAAGTGTTATTATCATGCAGGAGCTGTCTGACAGCTGCTGCCAGCAAAGCAGAAACATACATTTCCCCCTAGGACAGGGTGTTGCTCAGACGCTTTCATCTGAAATGTACAGAATGTGCAAAATGATGATCTTATGGAAATGATGCAAATAATCACACTGCTATCCGCCATAAATATGTGACAGCATTACACAAAATGAATGGTGTTCTATATCTACCCCCGTCATAGCCTTCAGAATGCAGAATGATGGTGTGCATGTCGTATAAATACTGCAGAAGGGTACATTTTGGACCATCTACCTCATTGCATAAATAAAGAACCTCTGTCCACCACTGACCTATTTCAGCTTCGCTTGGCAATACCGGCAAGGGTGAAGGGTGCCCTTCTGCTCTACGGCAATTGCCAGTGGTTAGTCTGAGCATCTGCAAGAATGCCTCTAAATATTTTTTTCTCTCAAGGAATGGGCCTGTAAACTAAGTTAAAGGGATATTTCGTAGAACTTGTCAAGTTTCAGCAGTCTTACCTCTATCCAAGAATTATATCAAGTAAGCTAGCGACCACTGCTGTCCCTGTTGTCAAAGGGATAGTTTGGATTTTTTTTACATGAATTACTTGCCAGTAGTGTAATCGACGCATAGCCATTAGCTTACTTACCAAGACCCATGGTCGGAGTTCTGGCTGTGTTCCGAGAGGGCCGGGCAACTTTAGAAAGTCAGCACATGGGGTTCGGAAACAAAAAAGTTTGAATTTACACCACAACATGCAAACAAAAGTTTTAACCATCCACAACAGAATACTGCAGTCCTCACATATTTCCAATAAAGTTGTAACAATACATCGTGACACGATACATCACAATGCAAAAGTGTGATGATGTGCATCGTGGAAATGAAAAAATGGTTTGTGATAGTTGCGCTCTATAATGTAATCACATTGAACTCTCCTTTTTAAAATTGTATTGTTTGAACAGCTGAGGGGGCAATCAATATTATACTATATAACGTATAAAGAAGGGTAGCTGCCTTTTTCCACCTAAGTTCCGCAGCCACCACTGTATTCGCCTCCAAACAGAAAGTGCTGGAGCTTCCATCGCACAAACTAATCATGAACATTGTGACACGCTGGAATAGCACGCTGGACATGCTCCAACGCTATCTTGAGCAGCAAGCAGCACCTCTCGTGAGTACAGAAGTACGACGAAATGCCAGTGAAATCGACATGGCTCCAACATCAGTTATGCTGAGGACACAGTGAGGGAAGCATATGACAGAGCTGAGCATGGCATCCAGTGTGGAAGACTCGCCCACCGTGGCCAACATGAAGAGAGCCATACTGAACACAACTATCTGCTGGAGAACACAGCATTGGACCCTAGAGTTTGAACTCTGTCCCACTTAGACAACGACCAGCTGAAGGAGAAAGCAGTGAAGTTGCAGCACAACCAGGTATTTATTTACTGTGTGTGTGTGGGAGAGATAGATTTCTCAAACTGAGCTTAGATGCAAGTTTGTGTGTGTGAGCGTGAGAGATTCCTCAAATTCAGCTTAGATGTAAGTTTGTATGCGAGTGTGTGTGAGAGAGAGATTTCTCAAACAGCTTAGATGTATGTTTGTTTGTGTGTGTGCGTTCAGGTCTAGGTTGTGTGTGTGAGAAAGAGAGGGAATGTGCAGGGCTCTGTTGCTTTTGTGAAAATAAGATGAGACCCCATATTTAGGATGTTTTTTCTACCTCTGTTATTAACAGACCCATTTCACTGTGGATGAAACAGAAGAGAGGGGAGCGGGTACCACCAGCAACACATGCAGTGGGAGAGCCTGGTGACCGGACATACACAGCACATGGAGCTGAGCTGGGACAACCTCCTCAAGAAAACAGCACAGATCTCAGATCTCCTTGGGGACTCTTTCACTGAACAGTGGGATCAAGGCTGAAATTGACATGTACAGCAAAGAAACCTCTATTTCACTCACTAGCTGTCCTCTCAAGTGGTGTAAAGAAAATGCTTGATTTCCCCCCCCTGACCAAAGCATACCTCTCTGTCCCAGCAATGTATGTTTCTATGGCAGGGGACACTGACATTTTTTCATTCATCACTTTTCTTCAATTTTTAAAAGATCTCGTGAGAGAATCGAATCATGAACCCAGAATTATGTATTGAATCGAATCGTGAGCTGAATGAATCATTACACCCCTAATTTCCTATGCTGGATTCTTCTCTCAGACCAGTGCGATGTCTTGGAACTAGCTAGCTAGAAAGCCCCAGAGCATAGTAATACATTGGCTTCTTCAATAAACACAAGCGCGAATCTGCAATAGCTGCAACCTTGTATGCGCATGCAATACACATAAAACACATAAAATGATGCTTCAATGGAGGACGTCCTCCCTTACCAATAAACCACCATAATAAAATGACATTCTATATAGCCAATCACCATGCAGGATGACAAAATGCAGTTGCCTCCTTTCAACTATCCTAGCACTATTTGCTAGCAAGCAAGCTCGGTTTATGGACAACAAACGGAATGAAAGTGTTAACAAAACTGGTATCTTGGTATCCAGCTCTATCACTTTGTGTAAATGTTCATAAATTGTTGTGAAAGATGATTAAAAAGCTTGTCAGTTTGCTTTCAAATCTAGCTAAGAGTCTATGTTGCTAGGCAACGAGCCGCGCAGTGCGCACCAGGAAGCTGACGAGCTGGCACCATGTTTCATCTCTATGGTTGGCACAAACAGATGACATGCTAGCAACCTAGAACCAGTGCTTCTAGTGAACAACCCCCTTCCACACACCGGAGAAGGTAAATTAAAGAGCTGGAAGACCACTTCCTCAAATCAAGTTCATGAAGAAATACCAGAAGGTGAGGGACGGGTTCACAGTGTCTTCAGATTACTTTGTAGATATAAACTAGCTAATAGCTAACGCTAGCTAGCTAGTTATTTTCAAATGGATTCCCTCATTTGACTTGGTGCTTTTCTTATAAATGTGTGTGTGTGTGTGTGTGTGTGTGTTTATTTCCCCTAGATAATGGCACTTGGAGCCACCTGTACTTCTCCAAAGCACCTATATTCATTTCTAAAGTCTGGACCAGAAGCAGCCCTGCCTCTCCCTCTGCCTCTACAGTCCATCACCAAACATTTAATGGAGTTCACACTCATTACTTTCTTGCTTTCTTATTTTTTAAAAAGTATTCCCTCACTTGGTGCTATTCTCATGTGTGTGTGTGTGTATGTATGTGTTTTACCCCAGATAATAGCATCAGTCCTTGATGATATGTAGGCTAAGTGGAGATGGTACACACTTGCTCCTTATGTAGGCCACATAACCTTTACTATCTGACATCTGTATGTAGCCTAAATATAGATAAGATTAAGATAAGATTTAAGATTATTTTATTTGTCAATTACACAAGGCAACTGAAATGTGTTCTCTGCATTTGACCCATCCTAAGGAGCAGTGGGCAGCCACAGTGCGGTGCCCGGGGACCATCTCCAGTTGTAATGCCAGTACCTCTGGTCAAGGGCGATGGCAGGAGTATATACCTAGCATACATGTCTTTATTATGGTGTGGGGGAAACCGGAGGAAACCCACGCAAACATGGGGAGGACATGCAAACTCCACACAGAAAGGCCCCCCACCGGGGTTTGAACCCAGGACCTTCTTGCTGTGAGGCAACAGTGCTA
>OMKL01123518.1:0-10062 GCA_900302295.1 Parasudis fraserbrunneri
TGGTATATATTGACACCCAAACCTCACAATATCCCAAACTTCCCAGCCAAACAGCAGACCTTCCCAATAACAGCAACAGCTCAGCTATACAACAGCCCTGACCAGAGATCTGCCCAGACCTCCCCCACAACCCACATCAGAGCTGGGAGAGATCAAGCAGGTGCTCTGCTCACTATGCACCAAACGTTAAATATAGAAGACAGTAGCTGACACGCACACACACGCACGCACGCACGCACATACACACACACACACGCACACGCACATACACGCGCACGCACGCATACGCACATGGAAACAAAAACGTTGTTTTACATATTCGGTTACATGTGGGTCATTGTTGTGTTCTGTACAAGTCTTATTCGTCTTTAGTTGAATTCCTCAATGCATTTGTTTCGGATCCATTCTGTGAATATAGGCTACAGGGTCTTTTCTCTGCAACTTTGGTTTGAAGAGTAAACACCCTGATCTTGTAAATAGTGTAATAGATCAGATACAATAAACATTACAGAGATACGGTGTAAATCAGATGTAGCAACTCACTGTCCACCTAACTTTAGAGAAGTCATTTTACCATCACAAAAGTTGAACAAGATAAGTCAAGGTAGAGGCTCAATGGTCTAATAATCTGGTACAAGACCAGAAATCCACAATTCAATTAACATTCTAAAAACAGGAAAATACCACATTTGGATGAAAATAAACAAGACTAGGCAAGCCTCGTTAAGCCGGACCCGGCCACGACACTCACACATGCGTGTTTCAACAATGGGAGTCAGTCAGCCAGTCAGTCAGTCAGTCAGGTAGGGACATTCGCTATTGTTGGCCGGCTCTCCGGGTCCAGCAAAAACTACAACAGTGTCACAAGTGCAATGGCCCATTGGCAAGTAGTGTCATCATGAACATGAGGGATTTGAAACAGATTTCATGGAACACAATGGTTGTGTATACTGACCACTGTAAAGCTTTTGTTCTCTTTCTTCCTTTTCCTGACATTTTTCTGATATCCTGTATTGCTTGTGTCCTGATGATCCAGTGATCAGAGGATGGTGAACCAGTCTACATCCTGTTAACAGCTCTGTGCTGCCCCCATGAGGCTCAAAGTGACAAAAACACTTCTACAGAACTTTGATGAGAACAGATTTGAAGTAGTGCTACAAAGTGGGGGTTCTACTGATCTTGTCAATGACCCCCAAATAGATGCATAGATATGCATTAGGCAATGGACCCCATTATAACATTTTGTCCCAGGGCTCCATCATCTGAGAAGATTTTTGTTGTGAGATATGATTTAGCACAGAATTGCATGTTGTCCATACTGTGGCTGGAGAGCTGGGAGAATAGTACCTATCAAAATAGTCAATTATATACATGATCTCTCTTTGTACTAACTTCTAGTAAATAAAATAATAGTGATATTAAGTTATTTTTCATTTTGCTGGGGATGCCTTGCAACCCCCTCAAGGACCCCTGTGGGTCCCTAGACCTCAGTTTGAATAGAACTGAATAGAACATGACATCAAGTGTTCCTATTGGGTTTTGTCTAGAACAGAAGGACTCACCCTTCAGAGTTTAAAACTTTGACTGGAAC
Organism: Parasudis fraserbrunneri; assembly: GCA_900302295.1. Taxonomy (NCBI): domain Eukaryota; kingdom Metazoa; phylum Chordata; class Actinopteri; order Aulopiformes; family Chlorophthalmidae; genus Parasudis; species Parasudis fraserbrunneri. Next base: position 1,592 of record OMKL01123518.1, read on the forward strand.
ATGATTTAAGACAAAATAGAGTCAACTTAAACAGGAACACCACCCAAATCAAGAATTAAAATATGTTATTTCCACAGCCTAAGAAAGTTCAATCAATATCTGTGAACATGAGCTACAGTACTCTCTCTCAAAGCCAGAAACCAGAAAAGTAAGACTCAAACCCGTGATGTCATCAAGTATAAAGTCTGGAGTTGCTCCACTGACAATGAATGGGAGACTGATTTTGTGGAACGACAGAATTTTTATTCTATTTTTTATGGGATAGTAGTGTTCTCAGTTCTGAAACACACAATGTACCCATATTTCCAGAATATTCCCCTGGGTGTTCTCAGTGTCATCTTTACCATCTTTCCTAATTCAAATTCATTGTCTATGGAGCAGCTTCAGACTGCACTCCTCACGTACAAGTTCACACCCTGGTATCTGGTCATACGGTCCTGTTTCATCTGCTCAAACATACGCTTCCGTTTGTTCTGTTGCTCTCCTTTCCTCTGTGCACGGTCCACATACACCTGCCTGCCATTCAGCTTTGCCATTCATGCCATCCACAGCCTGTAGAAACAAAGGCAAAAGCTAATCTAAGACACATTTTTCAGGAATTTAAATTGAACTTAAAACAATATACTGGAGGCTTAGCCTACCTAATAGCTTTTAAACTCTACTGTGATGTGGCCAAGATACAGGACAGTTTAAGTTAGAAAAAGTATAATTTTTCAGCTCCAAAACATGTTTATTACACTTGTGCTGAAGTCTATTATAAAATTTTTCAAATCTCAACAGTAGCATTAAGATATCTATTATTTTACCTTCTGTGCATCTTCGTGCCTCTCAAAGATAACAAAGCCAAAGCCTTTGGTTTTGCCAGTATCGTCTGTCATGACACGGATGCTGAGGGCAGGACCTGGAACAACATCTCAACGGTAATGGTAATGCACTGGCAATAGGTTGGATCACTCGAGAAGGCACATTTTACTTTGGTTATTTGTCGTAGTGTCATGCCAGAGCAGACCAGACACAGAGTCTAACAGACTCTTAGTGAACTCCCTGGCATGGGCACCAAACTCAGCCTCTCTCTCTTTGCGTGATTTGAAGCATCCAATGAATACTTTTCTATCATTGAACAACATGCCATTCAATTTCTCAATGGCACGCTGGGTGACCTTGTGTGTCTCAAAGTGCACAAAGCCATAAACCTGTTGAGCCATTTTCATCACAAACTCCCTTGCAGGAGAGGATGTTTCCGAAGGCAGAGAAGGTGTCATAGAGGAGGTTCTTCATGAAGATGTTGCCCACCTCTCTCTTCCTCAATGAGGGGTTGCGCTGTGACCACATGATGCACAGGGGCCTGCCTTTGATCACATCAAAGTTCATGGTATCTAGGGCATGCTCTGCATCAGCTGGCTGCAGGAAATTCACATAGGAATAGCCAAGGGATCGGCGAGTGATCCTGTCCCTACATACTCGGATTGAGATAATGGGCCCATCCGGGCTGAATTTCTCATACAGCATGTCCTCTGTAACATCTTTATGCAGGTCTCCCATGTAAAGGGAGGCAATAGGCATGCACCCTGCTAGGATGGGGTGCATGTTCTGGAACAGGAGGAACAGACACTCACATAGCATCTGCTTCTGTTCCTGAGGGGCAGCAGCCAGTATGGAGGCAGTCAGGGCTCCTCTCCTTGGACATGCACAGTAGGCTGCTGAATTGCAACCTGTGGCTGAGAGGCCATGTGCTGCTGGGGGTTGTGCACACCAGCAGCATATCTGTATTAAATTGCATTCTGAACAGTCTGTAGTCTGGCAATAGCTGTTTTAGGAGGTCCTGTATATGAAGAATTGCAGTAGTCCCAGTTTTTCATCTCTGTTGGTTAGGTTAGAGTGGGATGTGAGGTCCATAGGTGTCATTTACGCTGGGGATGCTGGGGACATGTCCCCGCCACTTTTTGAAATGGACAATTTTGTCCCCACCACTTTTTTAAAGTATAATGTAGGCTGTCAGTGTAAATCCTGTATGAATATATCCACAGGTGTTGGTATTGTCCTGAAGGCTGTGATTAGGCTGTAGCCTGTCAGTGTCAATCCTGTATGTTTTGTTTCTTTTAATCTGAAAAGTGTCCCCATCACATTTCAAAACAAAGTGACGCCCTTGGTGAGGTCTCCGCTGAGGTTAAGATTGGGGTTAGGTTTACAATTTTTTAGGTGAAAATTATGACAGTTCCGGCGTTGCAGCTTGGCCAACAAGTGACGACCCTAAATTTCGTGCTTATTCCAACAAAATTGTCTTTGAGCTTCTGTTATTGGTTGAAGGGGGAGCATGTAGTGAAACTTTAGAATGGAATATATCTGCACTGTACTGCTACACTGGTCAATGAAACTCGCTCACAGTAGACTGTGAGCCAGTGTGTCCGTGTTAAGATATGTTTTGGAGCAATCAAAAAAATCGTACACATTGCAGCTTTAAGGTTCCTTAATACTTATATGATTCAAAACCATATTAGCTATTATTGTTGTTACTATTGTTATTATTACTATTATTATTATTATTATCACAGGAATATGAAAAATTTAAAGGGGCAGCTATGCTGGGGGCTACCAACCACCCACACAACAAAAAATGTCTAAATGAACGCATCGATTCCGAGTCGCACACTCGCACATCATCACAGTCCGAGTCGCAGCAGCTTAGCGTTAGCTAGCTAGCTAGCCAGAAACATTTGACAAACATGGCTGCGCAATACTTTAAAAAACCAACCCCAAAAAAAGACGCAGCTGAAAGAAAACGCTAAAAGGATAATAATGCAATAACTGACTAAGAACAATGTTGAAAACAAAGTTGTCGACGGAGAGTGGGCCTATCCCTCGTTAGCCTAACGTAGCTTCTTGTGTTTACAACCAGCAAGCTAGCTAGCAGGCTAGCTAACGTTAGCTAACATGGACCTTGGAACAATGCTGTACAACAATTTGAAAGATGTTACATGGAGCACAACGTCTATGCCATTAGATCGACTTGTCAGCGGTTATAGACTGCCGCAAATCGTGAAGTTGGACAACGGTAAGCAACTTATTAACTTCATTAACACTTATATCTTGAGTAACATTACAACGAACCCTTAGCCGAGGCTAACGTGAACCAAGCCCATATAAAGTTGGTAAAGTAACGTTCGCCAGAGGTAGCAATGATTGTTTAATGATTTTCTAGACAAGGGCGGCTAGACATCACGATGGGAACATGTACCTTGCAGATAGTAACGTGCATGTTATGTCTAATAATGGAGCGCTAACAGCAACGTTATAGTGCTGCTCTCGTCAGGTAGGTGTTCGGGTAACGTTAGCTGTTAGCGTCATGTCCCATTCTCTGAGAACCTTAGGGTGGACAACCCAAACCCTGGACACATCTGTCTGTTAAGTTGACATTGCTTAAGTCATACCTGGCAAGTTATAGATTGCCATGGTATGGTCTAAAGCAGGACTTTTCATGTCGAGAGCCTCCAAATAGATCCAAGGGACCACGGAACTCTGGAGAGACGTCCATCTGAGAAGATTTTACTCGGATATGATCGAGTACAGAATAGTGGGGAGATAACAGTGAGGAGGAGAGTGAAATGTATGATCAGAATATAATTATAGCTGATCTTTTTGCTGGGTATCCTCTGAAACGACGCCAAGGACCCTTGTGGGGCCATGGACCCCTCTTTGGGAACCACTGGTCCAAAGTTCTCTGCTGGTCATGTCGCATTTTATTCCAGGTTTGATGAGTGTTAGTTTACTAACCTAGCTGGCACACAGCATTGTTGGCTTTCTGCCAAGGTTCATTTTTACCCGAATCTGTGCACACAGTAACTTATCTTCTCTGGGGTCTTTCCAGAACACAAAACGAATAACAAGCAGAAGGTTAATAAACAGGAACAGTATAAGGTTAGAGAGGGGTGTGTTGCTGAAATGTCACTAGTTTGAATTCAGACTGGCTGGAAAAATCTGCGTGAGGAAAGTGAATGAAGAACACGAGTGTATGGTGATTGATTGAATTTAAGGTATCTCTGAAATGTATTGTCTGAGCCTTTGATACAAGGGCTAAAGCAGCATGTAACAACTAATTTATGAGTTTCACATGACTTTTGAAGCTGTAGGGAACAATGGAGGAGAAAGGCTGAAGAAAGTTACAGGAAACGTATTTTCCATCTACAAGTCAAACTCTAAAAGAACATGTGTGAATCTAGCCTACCCAGAATTAGATGATAAAATAAAATAGAATCCATCTTCTCTAACAACTACAGTTGAAGCGCTGTTGAGCAAGGCACTGATCTCATAACTGCTCAAGTGGAACTGCTCAGTAGCCACCATTAGAAGTTTGCAGTTAGATGCTACTGGGCAGCTCCCAAGTTTAAAGGTGCACTGTGTTGTTTCGGGGGAGGGGGATTTGTTCATATTTACTATTCATATAATTGCTCTATCTTATGGAATCATAAATCAAAATAAAATCATTTTGAGGCACTATGCAAAACGAGACAGTAACTTTTTGTTAGCTTTCTACCGTAGCTTCAAACAGTCTTGCAGGGACCACATTTTTTTCTGAGGACAGTTTATTTATTCAGTCATGAAATACCTTAGAATCTCTGACTCTCCCAAAGCTACATAGTGCAATTGTATGAATTATGTGAAACAGGGTGTTGCTGAAAAAGAGCATGTGTGCTCAGTCAAATGTCCCAAGATATATGCCTACATAATAATAATGTTACCAATCCTGGGCAAGACATTCTGGAAAATTAAGGGAACATTTTGCCCCCTGTGACCCATTTCCAGGGACATTTCCCAAAGTTCTAGGTCAGTGTGCTTATATATAAATAAAAAGAATCCTTCCATGCTTCAAATGCAAGTAAATACTTGAATGATATGTTCCGTAAGGTAGAAGTTTGTTCAGCACACCTCCACTGTATAACTATGAAGTTGTTTTTGTGCTATTGTTGTATAGCAGATGAGATCATGTTTAATTTGTGAGATATGGTTACATTCAAATATCAGCCTAATTATCTGGGAATTTTTGGTTGTTTTTTATGCCCCTGTCCCTTGAAATCTGGGGGGCAGTAGTGATTTAGGCCTATGGGAGGATGTTTTGCCTTTTGCCCCAGTATAATATATTCTTATTTCTAGGAGATCCTGTATTTTCTCCTGCACTGAACCAACCATCCGATTTGAAACTGTTGTTATTGTCTTTATTCCCGCAGGTGAGCTGGTTGAAGGGCTTAGAGACAACGACTACCTCTTGATCCATTCCTGCCGTCAGTGGACGACCATCACTGCTCATAGTCTGGAGGAGGGACACTACGTCATAGGGCCCAAGATAGAGATCCCTGTGCACTATGAAGGTGAGATGGACGTTTCAACTCATTTACCCCTTGCCTGATTCTGATGAATACTTTAAACTAGAGCTGCGGCGATTAATCGATTAGTTGACAATTATTTAATTAATCGATTACTCGGTTTGAGTAACTTTTTAAGGAAGAAAAAAGTCTAAATTCTCTGATTCCAGCTTCTTATATGTGCATAATTTCTGTTTTCTTTAATCATCTATGACAGTAAACTGAATATCTTTGGGTTGTGGGCAAAACAAGACATCTGAGGATGTCATCTTGGGCTTTGGGAAACACTAATCGACATTTTTCAAAATTTTCTGACATTTTATAGACCAAACAACTAATTGAGTCATCGAGAAAATAATCGACAGAATGATCGATAATGAAAATATTCGTTAGTTGCAGCCCTACGTTAAACCATTTCCTCTTGGGTGCTCTGATGGTGGAATATTTGCCTGGGAAACTTGTTCTGCTATTGTACCTGCGTGTGTTCCACTTCCTCTCATTCTACTGTTTTACCTCCTGGTTTGTTTTCTGTCAACACTGTGCTTTCTGAAAAAGCAACACCAGGGTTACGTTGCCAGTGGGATGGATTTTGAGCAGGTATGGGGGTTTGAAGACCAAAAATAAGGGTACCAGAATCCATTTAGCAGCCCATGTGCTAAGAGAAGACATTAAGCAGCCGGGGTGCTAATTCAGAAGCCTTATGTAAAGAAAATAATCTAGGCTAAATATTTTCAAAAGGGTTCAAATTTTCCTGTAGCTGGTGAGAAAAAGCACTTTGTCAGGTGCCTCAGAGTTGAATATGCAGGGAAAACCTGTACAAGAACATGTCCCTTGCATGTTGAAGCTGTCAGAGCACTGGTAATATTAGCTCATTACTAATTTAACAAAACTAGGAATTCATATTATTATTTTAGCTAGCTAATGATTGCCTTAAGCTGCTTACAGATAATTAGCATTCTGCGCTTAGCTCCCCGCAAGGTAGGCGGCAGGTGTGTAATTGATCATCACAAGCTAGCAGGAGGACTATTATGCAATACTATTTGCCATGTAGCCTAATACTTTTCCTGCCAGTTAATATAGAGAAGAGTAGACAAGGTTAGAAAAGAAAAAAAGACTGTGATGAAAGACCGCCATGAACATGCAAATGCTGTTCAAGAAAGAGGCTTTGTGCCGATCGACTGTCTTCTGAGAAAAACAACAAAAAGATTTTCCTGCTAAGATAGCGGTCAGTTTTTGATGTGGTGTTAAACTCAAACAAAGAGAGGATTAATTTCTCCAACATCTCTTTACATGATCGACTCATGTTTCCCATTGGTAGTGCTTTGCAAGGTCAGCTACAACCACGGTCCAAGTTGAAATAATTTTAACTTTAAGCATAGTGCGCGGTGGCAATTTGGAGTAGTGCGCCACAGTCAAGGGTAGTGCTGCTGCCCTGTTGCGCATTACACTCTCCCCATATGAAAACAATGGCTCAGCCAGTGCAAAGCCATTTTGCCGATGATCATGTGCAGAGCCTTTATAGCTGATGGAAACAACATTTCTTTCCTAGCTATCTGGAAACTGTTGGAAGTTGAAGACCACTGCTCAATATGATGTGAGCAAAAATGTTTGCACGTTTGTAACGATAGTCTTCTATAATATTGAAATGATCTTCAAATTCCTGTTATTCCTCTCAAATGTGTTTCAACAACTTAGAATTACAACCAATGTTGTCGTGCAGGGAATTCGTTTTTTCAAGAATAAATAAATAAAATAAAATACCCCACCATGTCCCAAATTATTTCCATTTTTAGATGCAAAACACCTCTATGGCTGACTTATCACTGACTGACAGCTCACAGGCATTGCACTTTGTGTGAGACGAGTTAGCTTTGCATCTATGACATAGTGAGGCCTTGTTTATAATGTACATTTGGACTGATCCTTATTCTTTTGTGTGAAGGCCGAGCCCACAGTGGAAATAAGTCTTTGATGTTTGTGTTATCTTCGCTCATGCCGAAATGCTATTTTTTGCATAAAAAGCATTCCACATCAAGCAGAAGGTACAGAAATGCGTGCAGTGAGGTTAGTAAGTTGTTCACTCTGTTCTGTAATCTGTGTGCAGTGCAAGTTTTTAGTCAGGTCCCACATTATTTTCAGAGATGTGTGCTCTCAAGCACAATAAGTAACACAAATGCACAATCTTCATTAGTTTTGATCTTTCTGTCTTTTTCTTCTTCTTCAGGCCAGTTTAAGTTACTGGAGCAGGACAGGGATGTGAAGGAGCCTGTGCAGTACTTCAACAGCGTGGAGGAGGTCGCTAAAGCATTTCCTGAGAGAGTGTACGTCATGGAAGAAATAACTTTCAATGTCAAGGTATGTCTTTCTTCTATTATATAGTTCACATCGGTTGGCGGTTGCCTAGAGGTTAGAGGAACGGACTTGGGACTTGGAAGGTCGCTGGTTCAAATCCGTGGACCAGCTGGGAAAGTGTGGGTGGGGGAAGCAGAGGAGTGTCGCTCTCCCCACGCTCAACGACTGCCATCGATGTGCCCTTGAGTGAGGCACTAAAATCCCAATGGCTCCAGTGGAGCTGCTCTGTGGCCAACAGTAGGAGACTGTGGTTGTACTGGGCGGCTCTCGGGTATAAATGTGTGGAACAATGTTAGTGTGGGAGGGAGTTGCTGAAAAAGAGAGTGCATATTCCACAAATCTTCCCAGGGTCAATGAAGGAGAAAAAAATAAATGTATAGTTTTTTCTCCCTGTGGATCATACCATCGTTTTTTCTGTCATTTGACCAGCACTTACTGCCTCTTTGGTCATCACTTTACAGATGGCTTCAGGGGAATGCAACGAGGACACCGAAGTTTACAACATCACACTAAGCACCGGCGACGAGCTCACTCTAATGGGCCAGGCCGAGATCCTCTATGCCAAGACCTCCAAGGAGAAGTCACGATTCAATACCATCTTCAAGAAGATCGGGAAACTGAATTCCATCAGCAAAATTGGCCGGGGCAAGATGCCGTGCTTGATCTGCATGAACCACCGCACCAACGAAAGCATCAGCCTGCCCTTCCAGTGCAAAGGTCGCTTCAGCACTTGTAGCCCGCTGGAGCTCCAGATGCAGGAGG
>OMKL01123524.1:0-12695 GCA_900302295.1 Parasudis fraserbrunneri
TCACACCTATGCTCTAGACTGTCAGTCCATTCAAAGGCTAGGTCAACCTTCATGTTTTACAGCAGAGCTTCAAGTATGAATAAGTAAGAGATAGAATAGCAGATAGAACACAGCTTCAAGTATGAATCTAAGAGATAGAATAGCAGATAGAACACAGCTTCAAGTATGAATCTAAGAGATAGAATAGCAGATAGAACACAGCTTTAAATATGAATCACATAGATGGAAGAGCAGATAAAACACAGCTTCAAGTATGAATCTAAGAGATGGAACAGCATACTGAATGAAAATGCAGGTGCCAGTGGATATGGAAGATGAAGAGTAACTGGGCAGGCAAGAACATTTCTTTTTCTTCCCTCCAGATGTATTTTAAACCCTTAAACATTTTCTATATTGAGTAACAATTTGTATAAGATTTTTCCACCAAATTGTTCAATAAACTACTGAAAATGGCTTAGCAGCATCTCTACACCTTTACCATCATCGAGAATGATGAATATACAAATTGGCAACAAGCACCCATTGATATTTACCAGGAATTCCAAGTCAGCAGCTTATATGTTTTCTAGATATGTCAATACTTACTCAGCTTTCTGTGTATGCTGAAGCTAAAGGTGTCAAGCTACCACATATTGGACCATGATGGGTTTGACTTATTTGTGACATCACACATACAACTCAGATTTCAGGTACGTCCAGAGAAAGTCTCCCTCTCTAGGGGAAAACAATAAAAAAGGCGCTCTTGTGACAAGTTCTGCACAAGAGGAGTTAACCATAAAAAAAAACATGTTTTTGAGTGGAGGGGATCTTTAACCTCCTTACAGTGTAAGAAGTGTTCATCTTCTATTGTTCTGTTCCAAAACACACTGAGCGACCACTTTGACAGTATTGATGAGAGCTGAACCAGCTCCTTTATGTTTGTACAGGATGCTGCCGTGTCAGACAGTCAGATCCTCCAGCTGAGATGGGTGGGGCTGGGTTCTTTATAGGGCAGCTTTATAGAACAGCTTTATGTCCTGGACATACATCTAACATTAGTGAAATATCCACTTCCACACACACACACACACACTGTGATCTTGTGGTCCAGATGGGCTCTGGCTGGCTCTCCTCCCTGTCTGTTCATGAAGCTGATATAAATCTATATCTAGCTGATAGACTTATAGTCTAGGCTCAAGGATGATCGGGTCGCTTGGTTCTCTATCTCGCTCTCAACCTGTCAACTTGACAAGAACAAGGGGGAAATTTGAGATTTTTCAGTCCAAAAATGCTTTTGATTCTTTTATATTGTGAGAGGAACATTTTGCTATAAGCAAATACATCTACTGGAACAACACATTTGAATATAAGTATGGTTATTAACATACACAGTAGCTCATAACTGTCTTTATCAATCATAACTAAATTACAATTGTGATCAGGCAGTTTGTAATATACTTCATAGAGAGATACAATATGTTAAAGGACCAGTGTGTATTATTCAGGGGGATCTATTGGCAGAAATGGAATATAATAGTCATAATTATGTTTTCATGAATGTATAATCACCTAAAACAAAGAATTGTTGTGCTTTTGTTAGCTTAGAATGAGCCCTTCATATCTACATAGGAGCGGGTCCTTTCCATGGAGTGCGCCATTTTGTTAGTAGCTGAGCAACTAGAAATGACAACGTTAGGAAACCAATGGTCAAAACAACAGACAGAATACAGTATTGGAATTATATACTCATGATGACCTGATTCAACGCCGTAGTATTCCAACGAGAATGAGAACAGTTGCTTGCCATCTGCAACCTCACCACTAGATGCTACTAAAGAATACACACTGGTCTTCTAAGTACAGTACATAAATAAATAAATAAATAAATAAATAGACAAGAGCTTTATTGAGTAAATCCACCATAACCAACAAACCACAACAATGTTATTGTTATTGTTAGGGTTATCATACGGCAGAAAAAAAGCACTTTAACAAACTTTAGTGTTTGTTTGTTTACTGGGATGAATATTCAAAAGATGTCTTCAAACAAGAGAGTGCCATTCTAAATTAGGACAAATGCTGACCTGCCCATGGGTAGGGATTTGCACGCTGGAGAGGAGAAGGTCGTGCCCCCCCCCAAAGGGTGTTCTGGGCTGCACTGATAGCGTGGGAGCAGCATCCACCGAGAGGACAGAAAGAACAAGCACGAAATCTGTGATAAGCTGCGACCAATTTGGCTGCAGGAAACCCCTCATTTCTACTGCTTCTTGCTGCCTGGATGTGTGCTTTAACCTGAGCACTGTATCTATTATCTTTATGCAGTTATCTAGTGGCAAAGACCAGTGGTGTGGGCTATGGATGACGCAAAACTTTGCAAACCTCTTCCCCATCATGGAGGAAACGCATGTGAAGTTTAGTGCGAATCAGTCTTCACGAGTAACACTAAACTTCCTGTTTACAACGCATTTTTCAGAAATTCGATTGGATGTGGCAGTCAAATGGTTTGGCCTAGCAACTTTCAGAAGTACACAATGAAATACGTATGTCCGTAGATGCACACAGCAATTTCCAAGAGAACTGGGTTGACAACCTAGGAGTACTAGGGGAAAAAGTTACCCCCCCCCAAAAAAAAAGAAAAAGGTGGAAAATCCAATATGGTGGACAGGAGTGGTCATATTGGCAAATATGTAGACCACAGATAGCTATGTATGTGTACAGAATCTTGTATCAGTCAGACTTATGGTGTATGAGTTATGACTTTTCAAAGTTTGATATTTAGCTCTGTGATTATAGCGCCACCATCAGGCCGATCAGTGTGATATTTGTTGTGATGCAGTGGCACAACAATAGCAGTAACAGTATATCATTGTGGCAAATTGCATGTCTCTGTAATGTACTATGTGGTCGCAAACAAGATATTAAAAATTTTTTGGGACAGACTGACTTATACTAGCTGCTTTGTCGCAACCGAAAATGGCTGTTAATATATTCCCTTACATCACTTCCATGAAGATCATGATTTCACTCAGTTTGTTACTCTTTCCTCTGAATTAAACAAACTATCAGGACACTTTCACACAGCTAGGGAATGGGTGAAAAGAACCCTGGACCAAACAGAACAGCCATGATTCTTATCCATCTACAGTTTGTTAATGGTTGTTTGGCTTCTACACACTTAAAAGGTGCACTTACTAATATTTAATGATCTGAAGTGAGCACAGTGTAGACTCAACCACATACACAATTACATAGAGTAACCACATAATTTAGTGGTTGAGTCTACGTGGCCCTCATTTGACACGATCCAGCAATGTAGACCTTGTAGACTCAACCACTAAATTACGTGCTTATTCTATGACAGTGTGTGTGGTTGAGTCTACATGGTCCTCTCCAAATAATCAAAATCTTAGTTAGTGCATCTTCAAATGTCAAATTGTTTTGGAGGACGAGGTACTGATGTTACCATGGCATCTCCATTTACATTTTTTTTTCATTTATTCTTTATTCAAGCCTCAGAGACACATTGAGGGGGACCCTTATTTTCGATGGTGCTGAGATTACAACAAGAAACCAATAAATCAAATAACTAAAAGAAAGAAAAAAGAAAGAAAGAAAATGAGACAGATAAAAAATAAAATAAAATCAGTTAAAATAGTCACCATGAAAACACAACCACACAAACCGACAGACAAAATCAGCCAAAACAGCCACAGGAAGGCAATGGACGGTCACTGAGCATACCCCTAAAGCGTACAGACACCAATGATTAGTATCTGTCAGTCAGAGAAGACCAACCAACCTTAACATAGACGATACGGTGATGCGTAAACAGAATCTGAGGGCCTAAGTGTGGTAACAAAAGCATGTCTATATTACATCACCATAATCCAAGACAGAAAATAATACAGTTTAAGCAATAATTTTCCTGCTAAACATGGGAAAGCGGCTTTAATTCTATAAAGAAAGCCCAGTTTAGTCTGCAGCGTTTTTTTTGTTTTTTTTACCAGATTATCAACATGAACTTTAAAAGTTAATTTATCATCAATCTAGATTTCTTAGCTCTTGTGAATAGCATATATTATGTTTTATCAACAGTTAACACAAGTTTGAGATCAATAAGTGCCTTTTGAAGAACATAAAAAGAAAGTTGCTAATTGTCAATAGCCAATTATATGGAGTCAGCCCAACAATATAAAATAGTGTCATCTATATACAGATGGACATTACAGGTATTTAAAGACAGGACAATACCATTGATATAAAGTATGAAAAGGGCAGATCCTAAAATCTAACCTTGAGGGACACCTTTTGTTATTGATAAAATGCAGCTTGAGCATTACCTGCTTTCACACACTGTTGTCTATCAGTGAGGTAGTTGTGGAACCATCTATAAGCTTTAGAACCATTTATAAGCATTTGGATGAACAGTGGCATTCCAACTTTCTGAGTCTCATTCCACTGGCCACACATGAAACTATGCTTACGCACAGTACAGCCATGAGGACATTATCAAAACCCTATGGAAGCCATCTTACAGGAAACTATACACTAGGAAATAACCTTTCTATCCATGGCAGTTTTGTGAATAACCCCTTTACTTCATTTGTAGTGTGAAACCTGTATTAAAATCTGATCTGCACTGAACAATGGCTCCTGGTGCTCCTAGTTTTCTTTGGCTGCTTCCAAATGTACTTATGAGCAGTTTGATAGAAGACGTGAGAACACCAGACCAAAGAATCACACGTATAATATAGCCAACTGGCAATTGTTGTTGTTGTTGTTGTTGCTGTTGTGGAAATGTGCCCATATTTTCTCAGATTTTCTATTACTGCATCTCTACGTATTACTTATCAACCCATTTCACTATTGGTTTGATGGGAACATCAAAGTAACAACATTTATCCGTTTTAAAACCATTCTCACTCTGTGGTATGTAAAATCAATCACTGAATGTCAAATGTGCAATCTAAATATAGCTTGAAACATTTTCACTGTTGAAACAGCCACAGTGAAGTGAAAGTGATAATGGCAAGATCCTGTTGGCCACACATCTGCTAGCTTAGCCCCTAAACTGTCTGTGGTTACAAGCCAACTGATCCTGACTGCCAAACAGTTGAGCTTTATTTCTATCACAGCACTTGGTATGCAGTCAAAAAGCAAGTTCAGCTTGGTGATCAGTTGTAAAACAAGTTCCTGTTCATTGCTTTAACTACAGTACATGTCGTCCAATATTTTGTTTTCGCATGATGTCACAATGCGGTGGCCATTTTGTGTCTCAAAGTATTTAGTTTAACTAAATCTGGGACACAAAATGGCACAAATGAAAACAACTAATAGAATCTGAAGGACCAGCAGCTGTGTGACTGAATGAGTTAGCAATTTTTTTGTCAAGCATTCTCAAAATGAATACTCTGTACATTTGGTTAAAGGCCTTTGCTAGGTATTGTTGAGAAATCTTTTTCTTTTTTTTTTCTCGGAGAGAAAAAAAAGCTCCTTGTAACCACATTAACAACATTCCAGCTAATTGCTCTCACACTTGTTAATGATATAATTTTCCAGGGAAGTTAGATCTGACTGTATACCGAGAAGGAATCTACAGTGTAGGCTTAAGTGGCATGCACATACAGGCAGGCAACCTGGCTATATAGGAATCATTATTTTACTCAATATTCAAAAACCACAACATTACTTAGTTTAAAGTATGATTGTCTTATGATTGGAAAAGAGAAGTATAGCTGCATGGACCGAAAACTTCAACATACTGTAGACACAACTTTACTTTAATTTGGACCAAATCAAACAAAAAGTAGGTAACAAAATGCCCTCAGTCTCTCTTGGATCAAAGGTATTCAGTCTCTCATTCTCAATTAGCCTATGTAAAAAATTAATAAAAAAAGAATCCCAAAAGTGCAGTATTTAGAGTTCATGTCGTATAATGTTCTCCATTTTCTATCACTTAGGACATAAATATGGAAAGTGGGTAAGGCTCGTGTGTATACTTCCTTCAACCCTGCAAGCTATGGTGATTTAGATTTAGGCTGAGGGGACAAATGAAGGTTATCGTTCAAAAAAAGATCCCTATCTTTACTCATCACCCATTTGGAATAGGAAAGAGTGTGTGTGTGTGTGTGTGTATGTGTGTATGTGTGTGTGTGTGTGTGTGTGTGTGTGTGTGTGTGTGCACATTCATGTGCCCTTTCCCCAGCCAAACCTCTTAAAAGTCTGTAAAACTGATGGGCTGGATCCCCTCATTTCCTGTCCGCTGTGTCAAGTCATTACAGTGCACCAAGTCATTAGCTGATGGTGTAGTCGTCCATTACAGCTAAGAGGGTATATAGCAAAAGGCAGAAGGGGAGATGATTCCAACTTCAAGATGTCCACATCTCGCCGAGAACAATTTTTTCTCCTTTTCCCCTTGGAAACATATCACTTCTGGCTGTCTTGCCTTTACTGTGCGCTCCACTGGTGTGAGAACAGAGAATAATTGCACCAGATAAGAACAAAAAAATGTTCCGTAGGAAATCTGTTAACTGCCTAAGATATCGTAGAGTAGGACGTTTCAGAACCAGAATGAGAGCACCCAGTCTGCATCGTCTGTTGTGTTTGAAATAGGAGACCATTGATGCCACTGATTTTACTGGATTAATCGTTACTATAATGTAGGAATAAATAGGGGCTTCTCAGCGGCATAGAGCACAGCCAAAGCAAGCCCAAGCTTATAAGCAGCCAGGTAGGCTTACAACCCAGTGTGTTCAGTTCAGTTCAGTTCAGTTCAGTTCAGCCACTGTGTGAAGCTGTGTGAGCAAGTATCCAACTATACAGTATCTGCTAGTTATATTTTAACAGTGAGAATTCACACTCCACTACTGCTAAATTCCAACAACAACGTCACATACAGTACTACAAATATCCTACATATTTAGGTATCAGAAGACAATGCTTTTCTGGCAACAATTGATTTAATTTTGCATTATCTGTGTACATAAGTATACTGTATCATTCGTTACATACGGTACCAGATTATGAAAGGCCAAAGTGGATCACATCATAACAAATCCCTGCAAGGAGGAAGGGGAGGACATGTCCTGTAGGTAAAACCTGACAAAAGGGACAGGGAAAAGGACCCTGATGCCATCATGCTGATGTCTACCACACTCATCCCTGCATTCAGTGCAGCTGACTCAGAGACAGCTCAAGTAGGATGCGGTCTAACTGCAGTGGAGTCAGACACACACTGGAATAAGGCCACTTTTACACGCCTTCACTATCTCGTCAATTCTAACACCGATTGCAAGAAGGAAGGAGATAACATGTTCCTTAGGTAGAACCTGATGAAAGGACAGGGAGAGGACCATGACATCACCATGCAAATGTCCTCCACACTGATCCTCGCTTTCAGTGCTGCGATCAGACATCACTCGAGTCGAATGCTGTCTGACAGCCTGCAAGAGGGTAAAATCTGCACGACAATAAGCCAGACTAATCAAGTCTGAAATCGAGTGTGCTCTGTTGAGAGAGCCTCTGTTCTGAGAGAGCCATGCCTTGGCTGGCTCTCCTATAACAGATCGATAGCTGATCAGTTTTGCAAATGCTCTGCATGCGCTTCACGTAACAAGACGGTGCTTGGACCGGACACAGCAAATGCATCCCTTGGTCCTCCTCATTCTGATGAGGAGGGGGTAGGAAGGTATCCAGGGCGCTAAGCCCTCGACCTGGAAGAACATCCGTTCTTAGGCACAAAGGCCAGGCTGTGTTCCAACATGACACCGCTCAAGTCATCCCTTATAATTTTACAGTCTGTGCATACCGATAGCACATGTAAGTCACTCAACCTCTTGGCAGACGTGACTACTAGGAGGAGTGCTAACTTCAAAGATAAAACCTTTAGGGGTATTTCCTCTATAGTGGGCTGTGTGTCTGACATCAGGTCTAATTCTCCTTGTGCCTTGGATAAATCTTTTAACCAGAGGATGGTTAAATACAGCTTTCTCCCCAAAACCTTCATGACAGGAATAAATGGTGCATGCATATATATTGTATGGTCGAGTACAATTCCTTCCTCTCACACCACTTCTCAAACAAAGCCTTATGTGCCACGTAGGCTTTTTAAGGTGACTCAACCTTGGCGCACTGAATAGTACAAATGACGCTGTCCGTCAGCCCATAGTTGCTCAGTCTCTGCCTCTCAGGGGCCAGACTAAAAGCGTCTCTCTCAGAATGGGCATCTGTAGTATCACCCTTGTGAGGTCGCCCCATTGAGTTGAGGGATAAGCCAAGGGCTCACCAGACAGAAGCTGTCTCATGCCCTCGTACCACACTGCATGAATGGGCCATGAGATGAGGGGGAGGAAACGCACACAGCAGAGCCCGTGGCCACGGACTTTGGGCTAGTGCATTCACCCCCATTGTCTGTTCTTACAAGACATGCGGATTCAGTTTCTTGCCGTCTGAACCAAGACTGAAGGCGCCACATGTGAAGCAGTCCCAGACGCACAACCACATGGGCTGCTGCCATGGTAGCCAGGAGACACATGACTGTTAAGAGCCCTGACCCTCATATCCGGTGCACTTTGGTGAGTGCTGCACATAGCACTTCCTGCCTGGGCTCCGTGAGCGCCATCGTCATGGAAACCACATCGAGGTGCATGACCAAATAGTCGGTCTATTGACTCGGTTGCAGAGCTCTTTGCCTTTACTATCCAGGTAGTAATACATTCTGATACCCAGATGATGGAGAGGCTCTGCGTCTGTCTCCTCCAGCTTGGAGAAGGTTTTGGGGGCCAGGGAGTAACCAAACGGAATTCTGTGGAATTTGCATGCCTGGCCCTGAAATGAAAAACGCAAACATTCCCTGTGGCTGGGAGCCACCACAATGTGAACATATGCATCTTTCAAGTCCACTGATGCAAACCAATCCAATGGGTTGATGTACTTCAGCAGCTGGCGTATGGAAAGCTGAACGGATGCTTTTGGATGAAACCATTGAGGACATGCACATCCAGAATCGGCTAGATCTGGCATACCCTTCCTTGGACCTAGGAAATAATGGGAGTAAAACCCACTGTTTCCTAGTTCAGGAGGAACCAGAGCGATAAACTCTTTGGCGTCTAGTTCTTTGATCACTGCTGAGAGCACTGCCACTCCTCATGGGGATGGCAGCTGTGCCTCCAACATCCCTGAGAACAGCGGAGAAGAAGATGCAAACTCAAGTCTGTAACCTTGTTGTAGCCATCTTCTCACTTTGTTGGGAAGCTTGCCTTCTCATTCCCACATCCCAAAACACAGTGGTTGGACCTGTAGCTGTCGGCATTGTCCCTGGGATAGCTTCCTCCTGGTCCTTGCCGCTGCTAAGAGCATAGCGTCTCAAAGCCACTGCATAGCTCAAGGGGAGCCCAAGAGGAAAGAGAGGGACGCCCTCTGCCTGCACTGTTCTCGAGGCACAGAGAGTCGAGAGCAGGAGGTCCCTGATGACTTCTGCAGTTTTAACAGGCGCTCGCAGGAAGCATGGGTCTTTCGTTTCTCCCACTTCTTGTTCGAATGTGCCTGGCAGGGATATGAGGCAGCATCAGGGCAGTGAGCATCAGATGTGGAGGGGGGGGGGGACACAGGTCACACCTGCCCTGCCTCCTCAAACTGTGGGCATGATAGAGCACTGCCATTTAGGCTCATGACTGCTGAAGGATCAGCAGCCTCTGAAATACATTCACATGAGGGCGGACATGACAGAGGCCAACTGCTACTTATCCTTTTCACAACCTGTGAGATTGATGGAAAGGGAAGTGCATCACCTCCTTCAAAGCTGGCCTTGGCAATGTTGTAGAACAGACATGTCAGACCGCTCCTATAGCAAGAACAAAATGGCGTAGAAGGCCCTGCTGCCCTTGCAATGCTGCTTGCTGCATTGTTTTGGCTCGTTTTGAAGAACGACTGAGATGTGGTGTCAGTCGCTTCTCATCTTCATCAGCTTTAGCCACCTACGCTGTCATTTTGTGCCAATCTTCGCCAAACAGTGAGCTATATGAGATGGCACCAAACAGCAGGTCACAATCTACCTTAGCTTCGAGCTTTCGAGAGGCTTGGAAGAGGTGATGTTGCAGTAAGATGGTGTTTGCTCTGCCCTGTCCCAGAGCGACGGCCTGTGTCTTGGTGAGGGAGGAGAGCGCACATGCCACCGGGTTAATTTCCTGTGTCTTTTCCGTCTTCTGTCAGTTCACACAGTTAAACAGACAGCAAGCCTGCAGTGTGTGGGTCACTGTGTCATGAGGCAAAACATCTTGTTATTAAACTCTGTTGACACGTTGTCAGCTGGAGCAATTGGAAAATGTTTTGCTGTTGCTGAAGAGAGGGAGGTGGGAGGCTAACACTAGCACCAACTCCTCATCCAGGCAAGGAAGACTTTGGCGTACAAGGTCCAGGAAGTCTTCAACTCGGGAGATTTTCATGCCACAGATGACTGGAGCTGAAGCCCTGGATCTGGATTTGGGTCTGGGTTTATGCAGCATCTTTTCATTGTTGATGAATTCTATGATGTCTGGGAATGCTGGAGCGATGAAGACCTCTGTAGGGGCCGTCGCTTCCGTCTACAGGAGGGGAGGAATCGGGATACCAAGCATCGCTGCCACACACCTGACAACGGCATCAAAGTTGAATCCCTTGACGGCGCTGGGCCAGTGTGAAGCACCGAAAGCCTGCGATGGGATGGACGAGTTCAGGAGGTTCACCAAGCTCAGCCTCGACAAGTTCACCCCACTCCAGCACCGAATGGCAGTCCTGCTGCTCGTCTGGGTGCGCAGGGTGTTGTTGTCAGAAGATGACAAACTCTCGTCGCCAGAGCCACTCTCTTCGTCAGATGGATCCTCCTTTGGGGGCAGAGGTCAGCCGAGGAAGCTTGACCTTCACCACGGAAGATGGTAGGGGGTGCTACGAGTGTAGCACTGCTGGATGATGAGGCAGGTGGCTCTCATCTGCTGTGACAGCTTGGCACTGTCCTTGTAGGTGTCCTCAGTGCTTCATTGTTTCATTTGTTGAAGGGTAAACATTGTTTCAGTTTCCTGAATGAAAATGAACTAGTGTTGGTGGACAATATATGCTACCATACACCCTTGGGGGCATGGAATTAAGCAAAAATGTATGTACCACTTATATAAGATACAATGACATCTAATGAGGTCTATTCACCTTGCTCAAGGTGGGTGACTAGTAGAATACACACAATATTTCCACGGGTTAATTTATTTTGACCCACCTCACGTGCTCTTGGCTAGGCATGTCACTAGTACAAGTCAGGCTGCAGACTAGGGCTGGTTCCAGAAATTAATGAATCCTTCAGAACCTAAATTTGTTTTATGTTTTTAGATTAACAATGTTTTCAAACCAAATTATCTAATGATGGTAAATTGGGGTGTTGTGTACATTCATAGCTTAAGACAGTAGAGGTTGAATACTTTAGGGTGATGTATCACATTCACGCACTGAATTGGATTGACTTCACAACTGCAAAAACATGGGCTGTTAAAAAGAAAGAAATAATTCAATAAAAATGTAATAGTGCTTCGTCTCAAGGATTCAAAAGAATTGCACAAGGAATGTCGGTTGTCCACATTTCAGAAAATGCTGGTTTAAACTTAGAAATGTGACAATCAAGGACTGATGGGCTAAAGTCACATTTCGATTCATTATTTATTCCTATTTCACAGAGCGACTAGCAGCACGGCTTGATTATGGAGTTCTGACATCTGTCAGGAAAAGGGGACACAAATAATGGTTGGGGAAAGGAAGGAGGGTCAGATTGTTGAAAGTTTGGATGATGTGAGGCATATGTTTATGTCATGTTAGGTACTGTCACAGCTCATTGTCCTTGAAAATTAATGGGAGAGAGATGACAAGGCTTGTGACTGCGCCGTGAAAGTGGAAAGCCTCAGGAGAGGGGACTATTTAAGCAAGTCTAGTATAGTGGCAACAGATTATCTGTACTCTAAATGGACAGCCGGACCTGAATTGACCGTGATATAGAATGCCAGGCTGCCGGGAGAGTCAGATCACATGACTTGTCATACTCCAGCCTAAATGATGAGTATCAATATACACAGCTCAATCAATACAAATTAAAATTAAAATCACATTTGAAAACTGTGAGACATTAAAGTAAATGATGATGAAGAGGATGATGGTGATGATGATGATGATGATGGTGATGACGATGATGATGGTGGAAATCATGCTAAAGGTGATGATGGTGTCCATATACTTGTCATAACTACCGGTGAGAGGCAGTGGGCCAATGATGACAGGCATGATAACGTATCTGTCTTTGCCTTTTGATTCTATTATTTCCACATCTGTATCATGCATTATGCAGCATAAATCTCATCATTAATATGCTTCAGAACAGCTCTCTGCTGGAGGAACACATCAGATGTAAGACACCCCTTCAGTCATTGGAAGAATAAAAAAATCTGCACCACCACATAACAGAAAACTGCATTCTAACAGCAATGTCAGAATAGGCAGATATAGTATGTATCAATTCATTACACACAGAGAGAGAGAGAGAGAGAGAGAGAGAGAGAGGGAAAGAGAGAGAAACCGGTCTGAATTGTGAGTGGCTTACGACACTCAGTGAACAGAAGGTGCTTCTGCATGCTCCGCCAGTGCACTAGTCTGCAGCGAGGGATCGAGCTCTCCTCTCCTCCCCACGCTCACCACCACCACCACCA
>OMKL01123529.1:2341-13193 GCA_900302295.1 Parasudis fraserbrunneri
TATGTTTGAAAAACTGTAACGCAAGTGCTTTTGTTTTGAGCAGACTTAATTACAGAAAATCTACCAGACACAATAGACTTTTCATTGTCTACACCAGTGAGTATTGGTATGTACTATATCTACAGAACATGAGAATGTACTACATCTACAGTACAAGAGATCGTACAGCAGATAGATAGGAAGCACAATGATTACAGGAATAGGGGGTGTTGTACCTTTGTGGGCCTGTGATGCCCATTGAGACATGCAATGTGATTTTGGGCTATACGAATAAATCTGACTTGACTCAACTTGAAGAGCAAGCAAAGGCATGGGCATGGGTGTGTTGTGGTTATGTGTGTCATTAATGTGTCTTCAGCTGGAGGCTTTTCTCACACACCAGCTCCTGTTAAACCACTGTGAAGGATGAATCCACATGAAAAAAAAAAAGGTATGCACACGTATGTGCTTGCATGTATGTGTTGTGGGACGGGGTATCCCAAGATCAGTTGTAGGCCTATAAATAAAATAACAGAGAAAATGATGTCTTCATATTTAGTTACCTTTCATTGCACTGGAGTGACGCTTCCCTTTCTTCCCACTTCTACCCTTTCAACCTGGTGTGCATGAGTTAACAAGGATAATTGGTAATAACTATGTTCCTGTTGAGACACCCCTCATTTAACAGGAACACCTTTCCTCTTTTTCTCCCTCCATCCATTTTCCCTGTGTATGAGTGAACTGTTGTTTGCCACACCCTGCCAATCCAGTCCAACTACATTCTACCTTGACCAGTACTGAATCTAATACACACATACCCATAAATACATACCCCCAACAACGCACACAAATCCAAAACATGGACCACAGATCATTACAAATGGTATTGTACATTGCAAAAACAGTGTAGAATGTCTTGAAGCCTACACATAATTCACATCATTAAGTGTGAAATTGAGAGAAAGTGACTCACTTGACTACTTATGGGGCAGTGAAAACTCATGACATATGGTGTGTGCAGTAGAACAAGGATTTTAAAATACTGAAAGATGTGACTTTAACACCATTATCACCATTGTAAAAGCTGCAAGGCTTTGCATTCATTACATATGCAGTTTTTGTAAATATTCTTATAAATAGAAATGTAGGTATCTGTTTTGGTGTCTCCCTTGTTCTTGTTTTTCTTATTGTATGTGTGGACTATAATATAACAGATTGTACACACATGTCAATGTCAATTACTGAGACACCATTCCAGGGGGTCCCCCGAAAAATGGGGAATAGTTTAACTTTCACTATTTCATTCACTAGAAGTTAGCCCAACGAGATAATATACAACAGTGCCTACTCTAATCACAGGTTTCACTCTCTCCAATGTAATCTCCACACCTCCAGCAATGAAATTCTGGACTAAGTCATATCTAACAACAAATATCTTCTCAGATGGGGGTCCCTGAAACAAAATCGAATCAAATGGGGGTCCGCGGCCTAATGTGTATCAATGTGGGGGTCCTTGACATGAAAAAGGTTGAGAACCACTGTCCTAGACATGCCAACAGTTGGTGTAACTGCATTGACCATTGGGGGGCCAGTCAAGACAGTCAATGACGTCACACAGCTGGATCACTGAAACAACAACTGATTTTGTCAAGATGCCCATGTGACCAACTTTGGTTATTTAAGAATTTGCTGATCATAACATCACACACTGTAACTGATGATTAAACAAACCATAATACAGATGAATCATGGGCATTATTCAACCCATATGAGCTGGTGCACTTACCAAAGAGTCTGTGATTTGTTGTCCGTGTGTATCCTTCCGTTACGCCAACCTTTATTGGAGTTTAATTATGTTTCTCCTCCAGGAAACTTCCTGCAGCGTACACAGCTCAGGAAACGCTCTTATTCTATCCACCCTCTGCATTCAGCTGAAATGCATTTTATAGGTGTGTCTCTCAGTTGCAGGGAGTTACCAGTCTATCCACTACCCTGTTTCTACCGCGCTCTCAAACAAATACACACACACACACATACTAAACTACGCACACATTTCGTGGTGCACAATCATTTGTCTACAGGTTGCCAGGCATTCCATGGAGGGGTGGAGATATAACCTGGGACAAGCGTGAGTCACTCCCATCAAAATTTCACACACCACTCCCTTGCAGTGGTAGGCTTCATGGGTGATTGGAGCAAGACATTTACTCTCAAGCTCAGGTACACATTTGGGGGAAAGTGTCAAGATGCCTGGCAACACATCAATCTGATTATCTAAATGGAAGACACCATTAGTCAGGAATGAGGTTAGGAGACATGCATAGAGCACGTGACGTTTGGTCCGAGAGTCTCAGATTACACAAGTCATATGGGAACCTCACCATGTTGCACCTCAACAGTCTTCCAAGAGCCCCCCTAGCGAAAGCTTTTCACACATTTGTACCTGTGTAACTGAAGTGACAATAAGTATCTTGACTCTTGAAATACTTGAACTCTAACCCTGACCAGAAAAATCTGATCACTGTGCCAGCTGTAGCCTTTCTAATTATTTGTAGTTACTGAAAGAATTCTGGAATCCAAAGTATTGCTCACATGCCATGGTTAAAAAGGAAAGTATAATCTGTTCATAAGAGTATATGGCATTGTGTCAAAGAAAGTTAAATAAAAATGTCAGTCTGCATATAATGACATGATATAATGAATAAGTTCTTTTTATTGAACAATCAGAACAAAAACAAGCAACCTTCATCTTACATATTCAACATGAAGTTGTAGAAATGTAGATTGCTTAGTGGAAAAAACAACAAAAAACACTGATCAATTCCTTCATTTTATTATTATTTTTTTAAATATATATTTTTTTTTAACAAAATGGCCATGGCCCCTCTTTTCCAAAGAGTTCAAATTAAAGTATCTTTCAAAATAGTGTAACTTGCTGTGCAGTGTAACTTGTCTTCATCATTCACAAGCCAGGCATCACATAGGCAATGTTGTCCATAGTATCGGCCTTAAGAAGAAGAAGCAAGAAGCCAATGAATATGGGCACAGATTATCCTTAGCTACATAATACATGGTGTGTGTATGTCTGTGTGTGTGCGAGGTATGTGTGTCCACCTCTCTCACCAGTGCATCTTGAGGGCACGTCCTGAGCTCTGGTAGTTGTGAGGTGAGGCTAGCTAGGGGAGCCAAGGCACACAGGAGAGAGTCCAGGAGGAGAGAAAGACTACCAGACACTGACACCATCCTCTACAGAGACAGAGAGAGAAAGCGTTGAGACAGAGAGAGAGAGAGAGAGAGAGAGAGAGAGAGGGGTGTAACTCCATAACAAAGATAATTTATGCATGTGCTACATAATCCTCTAATAAATCTCAAGACCATATTTTATAAATCATATGAATCATGATCTACTCATTGGGCTTAAAGAGGTCTATCAATAGTCTCCTGCAAAAGCGTAAGATCTCCACAGGTTCCTTTTTACTGCAGACACTGACCACACAGATATTAAATATTGAAAATACATTATAAAATGTAAAAAAAAAAAAAAAAAAAGAAAGAAAGAATTAAAGCCGGAAAAGTAAGCCAGCTGTGACTCAAGGTTTTTCAAAATCAATAAAACAAAATGCCACTTTTGTGCTGTTTGATTCTGCTCACCATAGTCCCCTGGAGCCTGTGGCCAATGAGGGTCAGGGATTCCCCCAGGAGGTGCAGATGAGCAGCAGCATCGACGGGACCCAGGGCACAACAGGATGGAGCCCTGAATCTAGATCTGGGGGTGTCTGTGGCTGAACTGGTGGGACTAATTCTAGAGCTAGTGGGACTAGCAATGGATGTCACTGAACTAGGTATACAGGATATCACTGGAGAAGCCAACTGGTTCACTGGACTGGCCATGGCGGTAACGGGACTATCCACAGAGGACTCAACCACATAGTCTTTGTAATCTAGATATATCCAGTACTCTGGAATGGACTCCTGTCCTGCCTGGGAGGAACAGAAAGGTGAATAGCAAAGTATCTGCAAAAATTAAAACAGAAAATGAAGGTCGCTGAGGCTATTCAATAGTTATTGATCAATGCTGCCCTCTGCTGTAGAAACTGAGTGCAACAAGTTTCCTTGTGCACCAATCCAAATATTCCCAAAACATTGAGAGCGCCAAGATTGATTTAGTGTCTTATGGATGATTTCCAAGACAGTTTAAGTCTACCCTGAACATTAAATAAAGAATCTCTTCTCTGCGGATGATGTATTATGGATAAAAAAACAACAACCACCAAAATGTCCTGACAAACATCATCTGTAACTTGTAAATAGTCTCATATTGCTTCTCTTTCCTCACCTCTTCTCTTCTTTCCCTCTCTCTCCATCCGTCTGGTTGTACATAGATTTGATAGGCTGGCAGGGAGCCAGGGGACCCTACTTGGCTGTTAGCCAAGCTTTGTTGGTAGAAGTGGTTACCTGAACAGAAAAAAGATGACGGAGTAAAGCAGTGGTGTAATCAAAGACATAAGCAGGCATATGCCCAAATTACCACTGACACAGTTTACAGTTTACAGTTTAGTCATTTAGCAGACGCTTTTATCCAAAGCGACTTACAAGACACATCATTACAACCAAGGTGGAATGGCCGGGGGTCACAATATGGCAATGTTCTCAGCTGCCTCTAGACCACTGAAGTATGGTTCCCATGGAAATACATAAAAGCTTAAAGTAATACAGCCTGGACGATTTTTATTATGAGTCAAAAAATGTCCTTACCAGAGTGTCTCCTTTTCTTCTTGTGTGAGGCCAATTGGTTCTTAAAAAAACAGTAAAGGGTAAACCATCACAATTTTACATCAAGAAATTATATTATATTCATGCAAATATATTTATATTAAATTAATTCATTATAATTTCATCAACCACAGATTAAAAAGTAGTGTGATTATAAAACAGAGGGTCCTTGTGTGATGACGGTAGGATGACTCAGGGGGCTCCAAGAGAGTAAGTTTGTGATCAGAGACCCTATGGACCACTGACTCATATATGCTATGGACACAATGGTGTCCAGATTTGCTGACAATGATGGGTTGATACTAGCTTCGCTCCGTGAATCATGATGAAAGCTTTTTATTTGTGTGACACCATATGCAGTTTGGATTCTGGGACCCTAGCGAGTCAGTAAATGTCTTCAGATACATTCTAGGAGGTAGCCTATATATTTGAATTGAATCCAAAGGGATGGGAATGGAAATTGATGTGATTGAAGTGATGGACTGGGACTAGGTTGACACCAAAGAGTTAACTGTCTGTCTGTAACCACTGCAGTAGTTCTGATCTGCATATACCACCTTGTGTAGTCTCTTGGTGCTGTATTCCTCAACATCTAGCTCTGGATCATCCAGTTCCTCCATTTCAGTTAAGAAGTCTTTGTAGGATCTTTTTTTCTCTCTCTGACTGCGCCCGCCCACCAGGCCAGCTTCTCCATCCATCTTCACACCTGGGCATGGGAAAATAAAGTATCAACAAACAAAGGATCTACAAACAGCATAGCAAGCAATTAAATGCTGCATCAGCCGCCTAATTCAGCAAAGGCAGGTATAGGCTACTTTAGATGTTATCACCATCCTACAACTGTCAGGGGCTATCCTATCATATTACATATTTATTAAATAGGTCTACCAAACAAAAAAATTATTTTAAATCATCAATCAAACAAAAAATAAATCATCAATAGGCGTGCATGCATTGTGCTCGAGTCCTCGGGGCAGCGGTTCCTTGAAGTCATACAAGTCTTTTCATGGGCTAAATATTTTTATAAAATGAGTAGCTCAAATCAAGCAATCTGATTGGTTCATAGCCGTGGACAACCATGGCTCTCATCTAGCTCAGAACATGTCCAGCTAACTATTGCTGGTCCCCAGCTGTAAAATGTAATGCATGTTCCTTGGCAACAAGGACCCTGCCAGCTTGCTGCTTTTGTAATTCCACTTCCTGTGTGCAGGTGACACAGTATCTAGACAGGAATATATTGGCCATCGAGGTCGGTTTGTTTTGAATGAATAACAGCAAGCTACTTGTTCTTTTTCTTCACAGTTATCTTTGTCACAAGGAGAACGAGCTAGCTAAGTAGTTTTATCCATATAGATGTATTATTTATTCAGTTTGGGAATATCCACACTAGCTAGCATCTTTGCCACAAAGTTCAGCAACAGGAAATGGATTTACAATGGCAAAAATGGGCGGAACAAAATAAAGTGAATATCTACGTATTACAGCTGGGCAATAACAGTGTGATCCTTAAGTGTTAGCTAGCATTGGCTCTTAAAAATAAGCTAGTTAGCAAAACATAATCCTCCTGTAAAACATCACTTTACCGCTCACCCCAAATCAAATGCACTGTAAAAGACTGAATTAAGGGTAAACGGGAAAGGAAAACACAGTTCATTTTCACCATAGGCAGGGAAAAAGATTAACCGGGACTTTGCATTCTGTTGTTTGCTTTTCTAGGTCTATGTGGTTTTTGCCATAGACGAATTTTCAAAAAAATTTAAGTCTGAAATGCAAACCATTTGAATATTAAAAATACACTCAAAGAACTAGCTATAATTTAACCTTTGGAACCGTGGCACAATATACGACACTTCAAATGGTTTGCATTTCAAGCTAACATTTTTACTCCCTGGAATTCCCTATAGTGCTCTACCACAGCAGGTTTAATTAAATGTTGTCAATCAACTCCATCTTTGTAAAACATCTTTGCTAGCTGGGCGAAGGGAGGCAGAGGCAGTTGCATGGTTGAACTAAAAAATGGGAGTCTTTAATGAAGAGACAGGAACACAAAATGCAGGAACAGAAACAAAAGTGACAACTGTAGTTGATGACCAAACCAAAAACAAGATTGTGAGGAAAAACACAAGGAATACAGGAAAACACAAGGGAACATGAACTTTCGTTATGAACATCAAACAGCAAGCACTTGACAATGAACCAGCAAACAGAACAGGGGATTTCAAATACACAGAGACAAATGACAAAATGTGAAACACCTGGGATGATGACATCAAGAGACACCTGGGAGGGGAACCAGACTAACAGAACTACAAAACCTGGACAGGAACAATACAAAGAACTAAACCTAATTCTTTGTAAAGGGACATAATGGTATATTATATATATATATACATCTTGGTATATTATACCAGATGGACCCAAGGGTAGGGCAGGAACACTGAGCAGGAGGGGTGGGAGGGCACTGGAGAAGGGATCAAGGAGAAGGGGCCTGGAGGAGGGAGGTTGGGGCAAGGGACCAGGGAGAAGAGGGGACCTCAGGCGGACGGCCTGGGGCAGGGCAGAGGCTTGGCTGGGGACCTTGGGGACTGGGGTCTCTTCAGGGGCAGGAGGAACAGGGGGCTCCCTGGGAGTGGGGGCCGTAGCAGAAGGCCCCATGGGAGCAGGGGGTTTCTTGGGAGCTCTCCGGGAACAGGGGGTTCCCCGGGAGAGCTGGACCTCTGTAGTAGTGTAGGGTAGCTGTGACTCTGTAGCGCTGGGCAGCAAAGAATCTGTAGCACTGGGAAGTGGAGACTCTAGCTCTCGGCAGTGGAGAATCTGTAGCACTGGGAAGTGGAGACTCTAGCTCTCGGCACCGGAGAATCTGTAGCACTGGGAAGTGGAGACTCTAGCTCTCGGCAGCGGAGAATCTGTAGCACTGGGAAGTGGAGACTCTAGCTCTCGGCACCGGAGAATCTGTAGCACTGGGAAGTGGAGACTCTAGCTCTCGGCACCGGAGAATCTGTAGTACTGGGAAGTGGAGACTCTAGCTCTGGGCAGCGGAGAATCTGTAGCACTGGGTAATTACATAACAGTGGCTCTAGATAACAGCACTGTGCTTCTTTGTTTATTAATTTCTAAGGCTTTTGATACTGTGGACCATGAGGTAATGAGGTGTAGGCTGATTAGTATAGGGCTGCCTGACTCTGCTGTTGGCTGGTTCTGTAACAACCTTTCTGACAGGACTCAATGTGTCAGAATTGATGGTTATTCGTCTGATGTCTTGTCTGTCCACAAGGGGGCACCACAAAGCTCTGTTTTAAGCCCTTTGTTATTTTCAATTTCTATAAATGATTTAGGTAAAAGTGTCCAAAATGCAAATTTCCATTGTTATGCGGATGATAGTTATTTATTGATGTGCAGTATTGAGTATTGTAAGTTGCTTTTAAAGAATTAGAAATCCAACTCCTGCAGCTAAGGCTTGTACTAAATGATGATAAAAAAAAAAAAAAGATGGTCTTTACTAAATCTAAAGCCCATTCCCCTTTTGTAGAGTACACAACTCAAGGAATTGTTATTCAGACCGTTTCCACTTTTAAATATCTGGGTTTTATTCTGGACGACTTGTCTTTTAAACCCCACATTGAAAACCTGGTTGAAATTAAGGCTGGGCTTTTATTTTAGAAACGAGTCCCGTTTTTCTTTTCATTCTAGAAAGAGGCTTGTCGCTGCCACTTTTTTGCCATTGCTCGATTATGGCGATGTATTGTACATGACTGCCTGTTCTACCTCATTGCATATGCTTGACTCTACTTATCATGGTGTCCTAAGATTTATTACTGGCTGTCGATCACTCACGCATCATTGTACTTTATATGCCAAGGTAGGCTGGCTGTCCTTGTCTGCTCGTAGGCTCCTCCATTGGTATATCTTTATTGATAAAGCACTTCTTGATCTGTTACCTTTATACATATCTCACTATCACTGATAATCTAGTTTACAATCTCAGGACTATCTTTATGCCTCAGTCCCCAGAACTCGCACAGAGTTTGGGGGAGGATAAATCATTTGGTGACTACTTCACCATAAAACACCATCAGGACTGTTGCACCCTTTCTCACTGGGAACCAACAGGAGAAAAACAAAGAGGAAGTCTGACATTTCACAATCTCCACATCTGCCAAGAGCTGGTGGAGGTTTTGAGTAATGCTATCACTTATCTCTCTAATCCCCCATCCTCATCAGTCTTAACCGGCTCCCTGTTAAATCCCACATCACATACAAAGTCCTCCTGCTCACCTACAAATCTCTCCAAGGCCTAGCCCCCCAGTACCTCTCGGATCTCATCCACCATTACGTACCACCCAGAGACCTGAGGTCCTCAGGCTCGGGCTTTAGCGTCCAACCCCGCGTTAACCTCGTGACCTTTGGTCGCAGAGCCTTCAGTGTGGCTGCCCCCACCCTCTGGAACTCTCTCCCCAAGGCCATCCGTGACTCTCAAACCCTGGACATTTTTAAAGCAGCCCTCAAAACTCACCTCTTCAGGACTGCCTACAATGTTTAATCTGTTGGTTGTTCATTAGTTCTTCAGCTAGTCTGTTACATGTTTATATTTAATCTGTATTTTGTCTCCGTCCTGTGTTTGTTTTTAACATTTGTATTGTTAAGCGCCCTTGGGTCTATGGAAGGCGCTATATAAATCTAAGTTATTATTAAGAGGGCTTTCATGTACTCTGCTCCCTCTACTTGGAACAGACTAAAAAAAAAAAACTGAAGCAACAGACCCTTATTACCATGTCTGATTAAAGTTCATGTCACAGACTAAGTCACATCTGAATTGGGAGTTTGCAAATGCCTGGATACATAATGTTAATGACATGGTGGTGCTTGCTCAACTTATTCTTTTGTGTTCTGTCCTGTATGTTGTATCTTGGTTTATTATTTTTATTGCTGCCATTTTGGTCAGGTCGTGCTTATAAAAAGAGATCCTTGATCAAGCATTTTACCTGGTTAAATAAAAAGATTAAAAAAATGCAGGCTGTGAAGCAGGCTGGAAGTTGTCAAGCCAGGGGCTGGCATACTGGTGGCTATCCAGCTGTAAGGTAGGTCAAGATGTGGGTTTGAGTGCAGACTAGAAGCTGTCAAGTTAAAGGCTAGTATACTGGTGGCAATCTGGCTGGAATGCAGGCCGAGAAGCAGGCTGGAGTGTACACTGGAGGTTAGCATGCTGCAGGTTAACTGGCTGGGTAGTAGGTTGAGAGTTAGGATGCTGGTTGTTAGCATGCTGCAGGCTAGTAGACTGGTGGCTAACATGTTGCAGGTTAGCTGGCTGAAGGCTAGGAGACCAGATACTAGCAAGCAAGAAGGCTACGGCAGTTGTAATGTCCCTAGCAGTTCCAGCTAGAACTGCTGCCATGTCTGGGCTTCTTTCCACCTCAGAAGAACCCACTTGAAGTGCCATTTTCAGACCAGTTACTTTCTGCTCAATGCTGGAGGTTGTGTTAAAAGCATTCATGAGGCTCTGAATGACTTGAATAGTCTCATCAAATTCGTCCGCTGGGTCCATGTCTGGCTGGTTCATTCTGTTACAATGGGTAGTAGGAATAAGGGGGAGTAGACTCAAGTGCTGGATGAAGGGAAGCAGAGGCAGTAGCAAGGTCGATCCAAAAAATGGGAGTCCTTAATAGAGACAGGAACACAAAATGCAGGCACAAAAGCAAAAGGTGACAGCCTAGCTGATAACCAAACCAAAAACACGAGGAATACCGGAAAACACAAGGGAACATAAACTTACGTTTGAACAGCAAGCACTTGACAATGACCCAGCAAAGAGAATAGGAATGGGGGAACTCAAATACACATAGACAAATGACAAAACGAGAAACATCTGGGATGATTACAACAAGAGACACCTGGGATGATTACAACGAGAGACACCTGGGATGCTTACAACAATAGACACTTGGGAGGGGAAACAGACAAATAACTACATAAACTAGACAGGGAATCACAGAAGATAGAGCTACAAGAACAAGACATAACACAACACATAGAACAGAACCAAGACAAAGAATATATAACTAGACTAAACAAGAAACAGGAACAGGAGGGAGAGTGAGAGAGA
>OMKL01123542.1:6432-16845 GCA_900302295.1 Parasudis fraserbrunneri
ATATAACAGATAACTACTATAAGTTCTCTATTCTCTGTGCCTGAATGTTCCAGTGTGTATTGTGTTTGACAGCAGCTTGTGTGAATGAAGCTAATTAGCAGGTGGCGAACTCTGATTGGTTGGAGACGGTGACAATTTTTCAGTTTCTGGGTCATGGAGGAATAGAGGATGGAGGAAAGGAAGCATTTTTAAAGCTATAGAATGTACCCCCAGACTTCCTTCCTCGCTTCCAAACCAACCTCGTTATTCTATTGTGTTCATGCTGGTTTGTAATTGCCTTGTTGTGCCTAGCCTGGGGCATAACACTATCAAATGCTTTGGCAATTTCATTTAATACCCTCTTTACACTACTGACCCACGTTAAAATGCCGTTGCATACCCAGTATAGAATTAATCATGATCAATTTCCACAGACGAGCCTTTGCCTTTCACCTATGATTATATTTGCACTGCAGAGAAAAGGAAATCAGTGGATATCCTGCTACAGTTGCCTATATATTGTGACAAAAACAGATTAACATTAGACCTTTATTTCAATAAGAACAAAAATAATTCCCCCATATCTTTTCCTGGGCTTCCAAGAAGTCCCAGACTATGGCTTATATGTCCCGATTGATGCTCTTTATTTTTTTGTAGCCTATGTGTATTTATTGAAACTATCACAAGATCTCGTCTTGACTCTTAAAGAGATTAGAAGATGATCTTTAGTAGGCATCGCTTCCTCTTCTGCAATATTAGATTGATGAGAATGATTATGACAACACTTACATTAAAACTTCATAAGCCTACAAAAGTGAGACAATCGCTTTGCGCGGCATCGATTGATTCACTTTTCAGCACCAGTGAAGGACAGCTCCACCTTACGACATACCTTTGCAGCTGTCCCTTTACACAACTGCTAAGGTATAGTCTGGGAAACATTTGCAGAGAAGCCAGCTCCTTTTGAAAGGTCTATCTTCGAAACCTTCGTAGAACGTTAAGGTACATCGAAACTGGGAAAAGCAGCCCTGGGCTATACCGACAGGCAATCCAGTCAAACTCACTGATAACTCCAGTCCACACTCACAGTTTGGTTTTATTAACACTTTCATTTGAAAGCACACGGTGACACAATACAAAAGAAACCTCGCCTGCTATACAAATAATGGCATGAGCTCTTTCAGAACAAATAAAAGCAAGAACAACTCTCTAAACCACAACTTAGGAGATAAGGGAAGGGGAATGCAGGGAGCGTTTGTGCACGCGCACATGAGAGAAAAGGGTGTGTCAATGACGAGTAAAGAAAGACTGTGGAAGAGCGGAAACAGCGAGGGACGGAAAGTCACGTTTCTACTTAATCAATCGACAGGATCAAAGTAACAGCTTCCAACACTGTGTATAAAAGGGTAGTGGGAGTGTAGGGGCAGACGGAGGGGCGCTGAGACCTAGTATGGATGGGGGATTACACAGACTGGTCCTAGTCTGGGGCAACAGGAGGGACACTGGTCCGGGGACTTGGGAGTGCTGTTCAGTACGGCCGTTCTCTCCGCTCCTGTCTGTGGTCCCCTCTGGAAGAGACATGATCATCAGATTAACTTAAAAGGGCCACTACGTTGATCTTCAACCTTAATCCTATCGTCCAGCTGTGAGGATGACGTGATCATCGGACATGTACCTTACCGACGTGTTCTGTGTCTCGGGAGCTCGGCGGAACTATTTTCTACTGTAGCAGGCCCAACTCGATAAAAGTTGAAGAAATAGCTGAGGAAATAGTGTCCACAGTTCACTAGAGGTCTGCTCTCCTCCGGGTGACATCACATGGCAGTCTCTCAGGGGGCCAATAGGGCCGAGCTCTCGAGACACAGAACGTGTTGGCAAGTTTTATATCAGATTATCACATGTCCTCCTCACAACAGAACGATAGGATTTGCGTTAGCAATCGGTGAAATGCCCCTTTAATGAATCATAGTAGTGTGGCACAGGGGAAAGAATAACCAGTTCTGAGACAGTAGAGAAGTAAATATATGATGCGTTCAGTCATTTTCAGTCTGTGGTCACTGTAACCACACAAATGGTTAATTTGCATATACGTTTTGTCATATTTTACTACAATGATGTCTGGGTTCATGAATTCAGAACTTAAATATGATATAAAATATAATATATATGGTCAGTAACACTTTACAGTGGCCTTATTACAATTTATTAATCTGTAACTTTGCAGGTGATTTTCTCCACATGCTATATATTCTGACATTGGTATTAGGAGTAGAGAGATACTAGAGGTGTTGACAAGAGGGTTGACGTCCTCTTTTAAAAAGTGTAGAAAACTCAACATCTTTGGACATGATCATTGCTGTATACTTGTTCAACAGCCATCAGACACTAAAAGAACCAAGTCCAGAAAACTGATGGAGAATGCATGTTTACTGTGTTTATTGTGTCAATGGAGCGTGTGTGTGCGTGTGCGTGTGTGTGTGTGTGTGTGTGTGTGTGTGTGTGTCATGTTGTGTCTGGGTAATAATGTGTCTATAAGCAAGCTGATGTGAGGGTTCTCACTTGTTGGCCAAGCTGAAAAGTCAATGATCACCAGAGTTAGGTGTGATGCCTCCAGTAAGGATAAGGTAAGGGTTAGGTCTTTTATTTTTAAACAACTTTTCAGGTGAAAGTTATGATGCATTCCAGCTTTGCAGCAGAGCCAACAAGTGACGCCCTGTGGTGAGCTGGTGTTGTGTCTGACCTCCCATCCATCTTGCCAGGTCCGAAGCCTCCCCTGTCGCCGCCCCGTCCTCCCCTGAAACCCCCTCTGTCCCCGCCGCGGCCCCTGAAGCCGCCCCGATCGTATCCCCCGCGGCTACGGTCTCCGCTGTATCCTCCTGCGAACGACAAATTTGACATTCTTCTTTTTAAACAGGGAAAAGAGAGAGAGAGAGAAAGAGCTATAACAGCTCCGACCTGACGGGGAGAGATTGCAGTGAATACACAACATTAGCCAGACGGTGCAGATCCGTCCCATGACTACATTTGACTACACATGACTACATTTACTACAGCATGTTTGACATGAAGACGTTTTGTGATGCCGGCGATGTAGGTTCGGTGTTCTTTTAACAGCACAGCAATGGCAGTAAAAGGAAAAGACCAAAGTCTGTCTAAATAGAAGTCGGTTCACTGTGTAGCCATATTGCTGTTGCCTGCCGGGCAGTAAGTTGAAGAATGGGTAGTTATCTGTATCAAAGAATCTATCAAACATATCATCATTTCCCTTTCATATTCAGTGCCACTGGTATTTACAAGACTGAATCATAAATTTAGCTACAAAAGACAATTTTGTGATAGTTAGTAAAGCTTTTACACATTATGGTGCCCACTAATCCCCAGCCTCTTGACAGAGATCGCTAGAATTTTGGAACATCTTTAAAACTCACATTCACACCTCAAACTACACTAAATCATGACTTGACATAAAACAAACGTCACATTAAAGACTCACAGGGTAAGATCTTCGATAATTTGAAATGTAGCCCGACCGATATATTGGCAGATATCTTGATTAGCAGTATTTGGTATCAAAAACTTTTGACATCTGGAGATTGCTGCACACATTTCTTTTTCTTGTTTTCAGCGACTGGATGGCCAGGCTTAATTTTGGAGCAATATTTAGCCCCTTTCCAGGTAAGCTAACTTGACATGGTTAGCATCATCGACAGATTCCTCAAAGGTCTCTAGTTTCATATGATATTCTACATTCACACTGGCTTTAAAATGGTCCTCTACAGCCTCTGAAAGACAGCAATGTCTCGTCTGGTCTCAGGGGGTTAGAGTTTGGATATATTATATTGGATATAGTTTGGAATATATCGATTTATTTAAGGTAATTAAGCTAGCCCTTTCGTGTGATTTTATGTCTCACATCAAAGAGAAAAAGGTGAAATGTCTGTCATATGAAAGATGATAATAATTATAATATTTTATTATAATATTTTATAATTATTAATAATAATAATAATAATAATGATACGTCTGCCTGAGCTCAGTGACAAAGCATCAATGCTATGTTTACACATCATTTGCATATACAGTCATGGACAAAAATATTGGCACCCCTGCACTTCTGTCAGACAATGCACCACTTCTCCCAGAAAATTGTTGCAATTACAAATGCTTTGGTAATCACATGTTTATTTCTTTTGTTTGCATTGGAACAACAGAGAAAAAAGGCCAAATCTGATATGATTCCACACAGAACACCAAAAAATGGACTGGACAAAATTATTGGCACCCTCAACTTTGTATCTGGTAGCACACCCTTTGGAAAAAATAACTGAAATCAATCGCTTCCTGTAACCATGAATGAGTTTCTTACACCTCTCTACTGGAATTTTGGACCACTCTTCTTTTGCCAACTGCTCCAGGTCTCTTACATTTGAAGGGTGCCTTCTCCCAACTGCTGTTTTGAGATCGCGCCACAGGTGCTCTATGGGATTTAGATCTGGACTCATTGTTGGCAACTTCAGAACTCTCCAGCGCTTTGTCTTAAACCATTTCTGGGTGCTTTTTGAAGTGTGCTTTGGGTCATTGTCCTGCTGGAAGACTCATGACCTCTGACGGAGACCCAGCTTTCTGATACTGGGCCCTACATTGCGCCCCAAAATTTGGTAGTCTTTGGTAGATTTCATGATGCCATGCACACTGTCAAGGCATCCGGTGCCAGAAGCAGCAAAGCAAACCCAAAACATCTGTGAACCTCCACCATGTTTGACTGTAGGGACCATGTTCTTTTCTTTAAAGACCTCATTCCATTTTCTGTAAACAGTAGAATGATGTGCTTTTCCAAAAAGCTCTATTTTGGTCTCATCTGTCCACAGGACGTTCTCCCAGAATGATTTTGTCTCCCCCAGGTAGGTTTTGGAAAACTCCAGTCTGGCTTTTTTATGTCTCTGTGTCAGCAGAGGGGTCCTCCTGGGTCTCCTACCATAATGTCCCATTTCATTCAGATGGTGACGGATAGTGCCAGCTGACGCTGTTGTACCCTGTGTCTGCAGGTCAGCTTGAATTTGTTTGGAAGTTGATCTAGGTTTTTTTATCCACCATTTGGACAATCTTCCATCCACGTACAGGGAGGTTAGCGACAATGTCATGGGCTGTAAACTTCTTGATGACATTGCGCACAGTGGACACAGGACATTAAGATCTCTGGAGATGGACTTGTAGCCTTGAGATAGTCGATGCTTTTCCACTATTTTGGTTCTCAAATCCTCCGACAATTCTTCGTTCTTCTCTCTTTTCTCCATGCTCAGTGTACAAAACATAAAGGTTGAGTCAACTTTCCTCCATTTTAACTGGTTGCAAATGTGATTTCTATATTGCCAGCACCTGTGACTTGCCACAGGTGAGTTTAAATACAAATTAAAGGAGCATTACATGTTTGAAATACAATTATTGCTTACAATTTTGAAAAGGTGCCAATCATTTTGTCCAGTCCATTTTTGGAGTTCTGTGTGGAAATATATCAGATTTGGCTTTTTTGTGTTGTTCCAATGCAAACAATAGAAATAAACATGTGAATACCAAAGCATTTGTAATTGCAACAATTTTCTGGGAGAAGTGGTGCGTTATCTGACAGAAGTGCAGTAGTGCCAATATTTTTGTCCATGACTGTAAACTAAGTAGTGCTCCACTCACTGACAGTAATGTCAATGTTTAATGTTTTCAGGCATGTCATTACATGGTGTTATGCGGGTGCTATTTCAACAACAATGCTAAAATAAACTACTGCAATTACTTCTCCTTCAGAGAGCATCTCCACTGCAAGTCATTTGGGGCAACCTGCCTGGCAAGAGAACTATTCTCTCCTGTACTCAGAACATTTTCAATATCCACATTCAAAGTTGGGACATTGCAAAACAGGTCATGTATCAAAGGTTTCACTTACACTCAAGTAAATCTATTAAAGGGATAGTTCGGATTTTTGGACATTAAGTTGTATGAAATACTTGCCAGTAGTGTAATTGATTCATAACCATTAGCTTACTCCTGTGGTCAAGAGTTCTGGCCAGGTTCCGAGCGAACCGGGAAGCTTTAGACAGGCAGCAAACAGGGTTTCGGGGGTCACTTAACCAAAAACATTTTAATCTACACTACAACATGCAGGCAAAAGGCTACCCATTTCCAACACAAAATCACCATCCTCCAGCATTTTGAAACAGTTGATAGGCCACGTTACCTGTGAACCGGCTGCAGCGTGTAGTAATACACTGGCTTTTTTCAGGAAACAAAATAGTGCCAAGTGATAGCAGAATCAGAAATGCTGGAGGACCGTGGTTTTGTGTTGGAAATGGGAAACCCTTTTGCCTGCATGTTGTGGTGTGGATTAAAACTTTTTGGTTTCATGACCCCGTTTGCTTTCCGGTTCTCTCAGAACCCGGCCAGAACTCCGACCACGGGACTCGGTAAATAAGCCAACAACTTTGCATCGGCTACACTACTGGCAAGTATTTCATACAAATGAATGTCCAAAAATCCGAGCTATCCCTTTAAGCACTTGTTTTCACAAGTAATACTGATTTTGATACAAGGTATTGATTCATTTTTCTTTTTAGATGCGAGGCACCTCTATGACTGGCGACGTCACTCACTCACCCAATTCACAGTTAGCCGCTCTCCCCCTAGTGGTGGCTCACAGGCACTACACTTTGAACAAATTTTGACTTGAACAAATTGAGCTGCCCAGAAAGAAGTAGCAGATGCCCACTCCCCCCCACCCCAAAATAACCACTAGTTCTGAAGTATGAATTCCCCATTACCTCTGTCCATTGAGGGCATCCCACCGCTACCCTCCGGTTTAGGGGCCTTGCATTGGTTACACTCATTTCGCCATGAGAAGTTCATGTTACCACAATCCCTGAGGAGAGACAGGCAGAGGAGAGTCTCAATGAACAGCAAGAAAACGACAGCCGCCGTATGAAAAGAGACCGTCAAACAGACGCATCGCTCCGCTGATCCACATTCACATCCTGTTCATTTTAATTACTTTTATTTGAATCCACAGATCATATATCACACATACATGGGAATCAAATATTAATAACGGTTCGATATGCTTTTGAGGGCATCTTATGGTTACAGAAAACATGGTCTCCGCCACACCGCTACCCATTACAGTGGAGGTCAGCTGCTTGTCCCACCTCCCAGACAAAGGCCGATACTTAGGCCAATTGTCCGAGAAGGCTTGCTCCAGGTCAAATGGATAAAGGACGAGTGCTTTTCTCTGAATGATCTTCTTTGATGAAAGTGATATCGGGAGTATACAGTGCAAGTCTGCAAGTCTGCCTCGATTTCAGGGTTACATCCATATGTAGCAACGCAGAAACGGATATCAGGGGACCAAAGGAAATTCGGTCGGCTGCCCAGCTGTTTCTTGTGCAGGTGTGTTTTGTTTCTGTGTTACGTCATGCACAAGAGAGCTAACAAAAAGGTTTAGAGTTGATTCTAGGTGACATTTGAATTTGGACTCTGTTGTTGGTGTTGTTGTTGTTGTGTTTGTCTCTCAACATGAGGACCAAAGAAGTGTTGACGCCAGCAAAGCGTGCCATCATGAGGCTGAAAAATCATAAATCAATCTGAATAAATCAATCAAGAGACATAGCCAAAACATTAGATGTGTCGAAATCAGCTGTTTTAAAGATGCGTGGAAATGGCATTCAGGGCATTGCATTGCATCACGTGGCTTTGGATCATAAGCTGTAAACACTGTCAAATTAAAGCTGAAAGTCTGCACTTAAACCTCATCGTTGTCCAATTTCATACACAATGTGCTGGAGCACAGAAGCCAGAACAACTAAAAATGTGTCACTGTCTAAAGTATAAAGCAGACATGCAGATGGCGTTTTCAGGTGTTACCTGCCCGTACTGGACGGCACTGTGTGGAAAACAAGTCATCACAGTGTTTTATGATCATTTAGACTAATAGGTTTCCCAATCAGAGATTGTAACTGCACTCAAATGTCCCAATGTATGACTTCACCACAACTGACTTCATAAAGTGCGGGCAACATAAGCGCATCTCTTTGGAATAACGTTAAGAGGAATAAGAGGAAATAACTTACTTAAGGATGACGAGATCGTCATGGCTACAAGGTAAATACTAGATGCGCTCCAGTGAAGTTATTGACTAGTTTAGTTCGTTACTGCAGTGCAGTAGGGTACTTTGGGGTAAGCAGCATGAATAATTTTGGACTACGAACTCAGATGCACACAGCACCTGTATGCATGCAAAGTGCCCCGTTTGCATTACAAAACTTTAAACAGGGCTCGCAAAGTGGTAGGAATAGTGCTTCAAGGCTAACTGTAAAATGTAGCTAACGTCAGAGAAATAGAAGTTGTGACTCACCTTGGACCTGATAAACTTGTTGGGCACCTTCTAGAGTTCGACACAAAGTATTTGTAAGCCTCAAGACTATTACATGCCTTCAGTGCCTTCCCAGTGAAATACCGACTGCTGATAACAATAAGTTGTAGTTGTGCTATGCTATGTCAGGCAGATCGCCTGTCTGGCAGTTCTGTATTGGCTGAAGCAAGGATGAGGGTAGCCATTAGCTCAACTCCCTATGTATGGATCGGGAGTCGAGCTCTCAATGGAGGAAAAAACCACTGCCCCTTTTTCCTAACTAATTGCAACAATTAAAAAACAAAGAACTCACCATCAACCTACGATTGTGACAATTGAAATGGTCATATTTTTATTTTTTATTTTTTATTATTATTCCGTAGTTTTCAATACAGTGTTACGCAAGTAAGGCAAGTAAGATTGAATTTTTGAGAAAAACAACTTAAAATGGCCATGCTGGCTCTTCTTCGGCTACCTCATTGGGTGAATGCCGAGCAGCAACCAGAGCATGTGAGCAGAGTGGAGCGGGGGGGTTCTGAATGGAGCGTGGAGTGGGTTTGGAGGAGCGGCCTCCTCTCCTGCTCCAATTCCGCTCCGGTACCGCTCACACCATCAGTTTGAAGTATGCCCCGACCCAGAATGTGCTTGTTCAGTTTGTGGAAAAGGGTTCAGTCAGAAAGGAAGTCTGAAGACACACACGAGAATTCATAATGGTGAGAAACCATTTAGTTGTTCAGTTTGTGGAAAAGGGTTCAGTCAGAAAGGAAGTCTGAAGACACACGAGAATTCATAATGGTGAGAAACCATTTAGTTGTTCAGTTTGTGGGAAAGGGTTCAATGACAAAATAAATCTGAAGTTTGATACAGTAGCTTGGACCGCCATCTAGAGGAGAACCTTTGGAAGTACATTTGACCTGTTTTCCTATGGTCAAAGCATGTATATTTCAGCACATGCCAGCAGCATGAGAATTCAACCAACCATAAAGAAATGTAACCAAGTGTCAGCTAAAACGTCTTCCTCTAATCTTGATTTTTTTGTAAATTTGTCTTTTTTTCATGTTTATGATACATGAGGTAGATTGTCTGGAAATAGAGAATCTGGCAGACCCCAATATATATCCTAGCAGTGAAACCCTGTAGTTGTTCAGTTTGTGGTGAAGAATGTCGTTACTAATGACATTCATTAGGCCTATTCGTCTCACTTGTTGGTAAATTAAATTTCTTTTTATTTTTTCAATTAATAACCTGTTTTCATTAGCCTATTTAAAAAAGAAACATTAACCCTAAGTTTGAGTTGAGTGAGTTGGGTTGTTGTTTTTTGAGATGGGTGAAATTTTGTGTTTAAGCTCAAATTAAGATATGGCAAAATACAACACAGCTTTTTCTCTTTTTTTGGAGTGGTGAGTGACTGTTCAACTGTCAACACTCCTAGCTTCATGGTGAGTATTTTGTTTCCTTAATTGTTGCAAATAAGTTAGGAAAAAGGGGCCCCCGGAGTGAAAGTGCAGTGGTTTTTCCCTCAATGAGAGCTCGACTTTCGATCCATAGATAGGGAGTCGAGCTGATGCTTGGCGAGGCTGGGGGCAAATTACAACGATCCTGCACTCAACAATCACACTTTTTGCAACATATCGTGCCTTTTGTTTGTTTTTCTCAGAAAGCCCTACGTACAAACTAGGACCGCTCATTTTGCTGAAACATCCCTACAGTATATTTCCTGTATACATCATGTATGTTTCCCTACAGCATGGCTGGGTAAACCTGCATCATGCATGTTTCCCTACAGCATGGCTTGGTGAACCTGCATCATGCATGTTTCTCTACAGCATGGCTGGGTAAACCTGCATCATATACGTTTCCCTACAGCATGGCTTTGTGAACCTGCACCATGCATGTTTCCCTACAGCATGGCTTTGTGAACATGCACCATGCATGTTTCCTTACAGCATGGTTTTGTGAACCTGCATCATGCATGTTTCCCTACAGCATGGCTGGGTGAACCTGCCTCATATATGTTTCCCTACAGCATGGCTGGGTAAACCTGC
>OMKL01123558.1:0-10942 GCA_900302295.1 Parasudis fraserbrunneri
TCACAATGCTTGTGTGTGTGTGTTTGTGTGGTTCTGTGTGTGTGTCTGTTTGTGTATGTATGTGTGTGCGTGTGTGCATGTGCATGTGTGTGTGTATGTGCGTGTGTGTGTGTGTGTGTGTGTGTGTGTGTGTGTGTGATCTAGGATAATATTGCTTGGATACAAATGCTGCTGGTGTTAGTGAACATGATGTTTGTTACATAAGAACAGAGAGTAAAGGGGTTAGAGCCCTACACAGGGTCAACAGAGAGAGAGAGAGAGAGAGAGAGAGAGAGAGAGAGAGGGAGAGGGGGGGGAGAGAGAGAGTGAGAGAGAGAGAGAAAATGAGAGGGAGAGAGAGAGAGTGAGAGGGAGGGGAGAGAGAGAGTGACAGAGAGAGAGAGAGAGAGCGAGAGAGAGAGGGAGACGAGACAGAATGACAGAGAGTGAGTGGGGGGGCAGAGAGCAAAAGTGGGCAGCTATAGGGAACGATTCAGAGATAAGAGACAGAGAGAGAGAGAGAGAGAGAGAGAGAGGAAGATAGAGAGAGCGCAACAGAGAGCAAAACAGAGCAGGGAGGGAGAGACTCCACGCGATGAACTAAAAGAGAGAGAGAGGGAGGGATCAGGGTGGTTGAGTTAGAAAGAGAATCTGACACGGACCTCTAAGAGAGGTTGAGCACAGATGGTGTTGCTGATGGAGAGACCACAGTATACACTAGGTGACAGCGACACTGTACAGTCAATCTGCTGTGGACTTGATTCAGCACTGAACTACCGCCAGTTCAACTGTCATGGTGGAGATTGCCTGTGCCTTTGAACAAATGTTTGGATGAGCAAGTTTTAAACTGCAGAGTGGAGGGGATAACCAATTGGATGATGCTTTTAAAGTACAGTGGAGATAGCCAGTATGTGTCTGCTGTGGACTTGATACCTTATTTCTTCGATAGTGCTTGCAGAGAACCAGCATCTCTGTGGCATTGCAGAGTCAAACGCCGTCATCTAGCCAGAATGCAAAGCTGGGTAACCGGAAGATCAACAACCTGTCCCAAATGACTCTGGACAAATTAGTGCCTTCACCAACTTAAGTTTTGTTGACTGGATTACTCTAAGTTTGTCTGACGCTGTTACCTTGCCATTGTCTTCCCAAGTCCCTGCTGTTTAAGGTAGGCTGGGCCATATACTTTAGACTAGTAGATTTGTTTCGTAAAAATAAAAGCATGGTACATTTGAATACATAAATTAGCCTTGCATAATAGCCTACAATTTAATGTTGGGTTGTGAGAATAAAAAAATAAAAAAATAAAAAAAGGGGGTCCCCAGTGAAAAAGTCGGGAAAATCGGATTGTGTGGACAGGTGTTTTAAGTATGGAGTTGGTTAATTTGTGTTCTTTGTTGTAGAAGCCCCTCCCCTTCCCTCTAAAAGCGGGA
This sequence comes from Parasudis fraserbrunneri, assembly GCA_900302295.1. NCBI lineage: Eukaryota > Metazoa > Chordata > Actinopteri > Aulopiformes > Chlorophthalmidae > Parasudis > Parasudis fraserbrunneri. The sequence continues at coordinate 1,410 of OMKL01123558.1, forward strand.
GGAGCTGGCTGGCAAGCTTTCTTTCCAAACTACCCCTCACCCTTTGTAGACACACAGCCATGACTCTGAGAGTAACTTTATTCAACATGCTCTACCTGGGCACCCCAACCTTGAAATAGGAGTAGATGGTTGAAGTCTATTTCATAGATAGTTGGTTGGTCCACAAAAATTGCATGCACATACGTGGTCGCAGCTATTGCGAATTCAAGCTTGTTTCCTTTGAATTCTTCCCATACCCCCTGCATGCACACTGGCCACCTTATCTTTTCTTCAATCTACCAGATATTTAATTTGTTTATTAAAACTGAAGAGGCATTTGTTTATTAAAACTGAAGTATTCCTGTTTAATTTTTTCATGATGAAATGTCTAATTTAAATACGGATTGAGGTAATTTGATTTATTTTGGGTGGTTGGAACAAAGGCCAACCTGGCACCCCTTCCAGGCTGGGGTCTTAGCCCCAGTACCGCCACAAAAGTTGTGATTTTCAAACTTTTTCACTGGGGACCCACATTTTCATTGAGCCAGAACCTGCATGTACTGTAGCATCTGTTACAATGTGTTATACAATGGCAGGCAACAGTTTAAATCATGGTAGGCTATCCAGGATAGGAAATTCTTCAGCAGCTGAGTGGGTGACCTAAACAGTAGAGAAGATGAGAGGAGTTTTGTTACTCTTACAAAATGGTTGCTGCTTTGACATCAAAACTTAATATGGAATATTACTGAGGTTACTACCAATCTAAAAAAAAAACTTTTCTCACTAAATGTTCAGGAATTTCTCCCAAATGGATTTATAGTGCTTTTGAATAAATCCTTCATATTAGTGCTGATTCTAGCATCTCTTGCTAAAGGACAGCTAAATAGTTGCTCCCAAGACACTTCTGTCCAGATTCTCTGCATCATTTACAGTATGTCTTAATAACACATCGAGCATGTCGGTCTCATCTGATCCTTCCTAATATGATTATTTGAGTTGGGGTTTGGGAATCGACAGAGTTCTTTTTTTCTGCCTAACAGACCACCTACTGTTAGTGACTGTTAGTGTTACTTTTGGCTTAATATTAAACTTTTAACGGTTATCAATGGTTGAAAAACAATAAGATATTTAATGTAAACTTGATGTCTATTAGTAATTTGGTAAATCTGTAGAAATGAAATTCCTAAAATCAATTAAATGTAAGTCCCTTGACATCTGTGGCAACCTTGGTCACTAAAGTCAGCTGCTGCTAACAGGAAATCAGGAATTTTTTTAATTGGATTCAAAATTGAAAACCTCCAGTCCTAAACAGATCTTTATTCTAGACAGTATACTATTTGGAGAGGCTATAGTGTATCTATATATTGGATAGGGCAATAGTTTGAAATCTAATTCATTTCCCCATCAACTTTTTGCTAAAGACAAGGCCTTTGGATCCGGTACTCCAAATATGGTCAGTTTGAAGGAGCGATGTTGGTGTGAAGTGAATCTTTGACTCTTATTTTCAGAGAGAGGTCTAACAGAGGACCAGCTGAGTGAGAACAATGCCATGGAGGTCCGGCAGAAGCCAAAAAGACGCAACCCGGTCCAAATAAAACCGACCAACCTTGCAGTCCTGCCAAGTCCCACCGATCTATCTGTCCTTTCAAGTCTTTTATTGATGTTTAAAAATTCCCAACGACTTTGTCTCAACGTTGTTCTGCTATCAAGGCCTACCAAGCTCTCAGTCCTGTCAAATACTGCCGAGCTGGCAGTCCTAATAAGGTGCTTGAATTGCTTGAACCATGTGGTCCACTGAGAGCATGGAGCCTGAGCAGACCTACACCCAGAGCAGCTTCTATAAGAAGGTAGATGTGCCCGACTACGCCCATTACATTGTGGCTTTCTTCGTCCTTGTCATCGGAACAGTGGGTGTCACCGGGAATGCCCTGGTCATGTTTGCATTCTACAGGTGGGTGATCTTTACTATTTTTTTTGGTTTCTGCATATGCTTGCATATAATGTGTGTGAGTATGTGTTGGAACAAGTGCATTTTAAAGTGAGGAATCAACACAATTTACCCAGGGGTATATTTCTCTGCTGTACAGTGGTCGTGTCATGGAAAAAATATTAGCATATGTCTTTCAGCTACACTGAAAGTCTGAAACCAGCTTGTTAGCATGGTTAGTATTCTGAGACCAATTTAAGAAAGTAATTGCCACTGATTGGAGGATGGATATGTCTGATTAATTCAGCATTGGCTTTGGAACTCATTTCACTTTAACGCTATTGAATTTCAATGGTAATTTATGACGGTTTCATGTTTTTCCTTAGAAATTGGAGCAAAGATTTGAGAAAATAATTGCCGCTGATTGGAGGGAGGATTGAATTAGCATTGGTTTTGGAACTCTAACTCATTTAAATTTAACACTATTGAACTGCAATTGTATTTTCTGGACGTTTAATATTTAAAAAATATTGAGCCAAACACTTCAAAAGTAAGTGCTGCTGTTTGGAGGGGGAAATACATGGATTAAAATAAAATTGATATTTTGACCTCTTGATCATTACATTGCGATGCTATTGATGTTTTTGTACCCCCCCAAAAAAGGTAATCAAATATTTTAAAAAAGGTTGCTGATTGTTGTCCACCCTACCCTGCGTATGAATATAACGATTTTATCTTCCCCACATACAAAGTGACAGATATATAGAATGTATGTCGAATATGTGAATATCCAATATCAAACCAACTTTACCGCAGTCTGTTTCTGTCCTGTTCTCGATGGGCTGTTTCTGTGTCTGTAGCTTTAAATGCAAGTGAGCTGCTGCTTCCACGCCCGAGCCCACACGCACAGAGGCGTCTGGTTCACGAAATTCAGATTTCAAATTCAAGCTGTCAAACTGGGCATTGCAGATCAAATATGAATGAAGATCCAGCAATTGCATATCCTATTTTCTACCTAAAATGTTGTCAGAAACATATTTTAGTGAACCAAAGAGAACATTTACAAGCGAGCCACCCTCTTGAAAAACGGAGACACGGAAGTTAAGGACCAAGCAAATGCATTGTGTTACAGCATGACGTAGACAAGTAACAGAAGAAAAGGGTGGAGTAAAGAAGAAGAGGCTGAGTATATACAATCTCATATGAGTGTTTTCTGTTGGAGAGAATAACTCCCACTGGCATGGACTTTGGGCTTTGAAACTCTGCAGACATTTTACAAGCACCTCCAGCTATATAACACACAAAAGGAGAGGGGAAAACACAAAAAAAGCATAATAGGACCCCTTCAATTGATTCTGTAAATAACAGCCATACATCGTGGTCTGCACACCCACACACTGTCTGGGCATTTGACATTTCATTGAATTCTGATGCCTGTTCTTCTCAGCATCTTTCATTTTTCTATTTCACCAGGCAAGTTATAAAGAACACTCAAAGCTGTCTGTTACAAGTCCAATCCAGAAATATTTTGACGATATAGATTAGGGCTATTTCACATGCATTCTGACAGTTTGATTTGTAGATGGAAATGATGCATATGTTTGCTATGATATGCTGTTTATTTCAAAATATATAAACCTACCCCTTTTTTTGGTTACAAACATTACCAATGTAAACAAACCTATTACAGCCCCAAAATACAGCAAATACAGTTTAAAACACATGCTGTCTTCTGTTAGTTCTTCATTCATTTTTTAGACATATACTTTTTTCTGCAAGACATCTCAGCAGCACCAGGCTTGTTATCGTAGTTTTATGGCAAATCAGTGAGGACAAGCTTAGGAAATAATTTTCACCTTGGATTCAAACTTATCTAGATTATTTCAAGTTAAATATACATCACAGCAATGGGTTCCAGACATTTCACATGTTTGAGAACAACATGACTCATTTAAATAAATAATCCAAAATATGCAACTCTACATACATGCACTGGTGCATGTTCAATTCTACTCCATTACCATGAAATTATTGAAACCAGCAACATTGGTTTTGATACATTAAGTCTGAATACAAAATAAAATCACTTGCAAAGCTGGACACTTTTTGCAGTGTAGTGCAAACATGCAGTACAGTACCTTCAGGGAAGTAGGGTTCAGTTCTCACACAAAATGAAATTATGCTTCAGGACACAGCATTACTATCCTAGTTGTGTTTTTAATCCCAAGGGACATTTCTGCATATATAAACCTGTCCTCAGCATTATGTGTTTCCAGTATGAGTTGGTACCATTTCATATCATTTGGTCACAATTGGTTTCTGTTTCTTTTTTGTTTGCACTGCATTATTCAGTGCAACAGAACAGCAAACATTTCAACATCAGTTAGTTGTGTATTGTCCACTGGGCCAGGGTGTCGACACAATCGCCCAACAGGTTGAAATGAAATTTGGATCGATGTTGTTTCAACGTTGTATTGAGATATAAAGATGAAGATTTAAAATGAAGGCAAGCAATAACAGAAGGCAACAGCTGCTTAGGAAATCGATTAACACACTCCTAACAGCATCTTCGAAGTTTCTGGGAAAGTCTGCATACAGTACAGTTTGTCAGAATTTCCATTTGAGTTTAAAGAAAGGCTAATTCATGTCAAGTTGCAACACAATGACTGGTTAACCCAGTGCTTGTTGGGAGGTTACACAAGAGATGCACAGCTGTTAAAAGCTATGCGTTGCATGTGACGAGGAAACAAAGAAGACATCTGGGTCATGGTTGTTGATGTGCTTTTACAATATGAGTATTCTACCTATCTATCATGTTACTGATGTTAATTGATTTGCAGGAATTGGGTCAGGAACATAGAGAGAGAGACTCATTGTTAGAAGCTTTTAAAACCCATCTCTCAGCCACAGTAGGTAGATGAGATTGGTTCTCCAGAGTAGTGTGTGTGTGGGCGACAAGTGTGTACTAAGTCAGAAAAGCATAAGGCAATGGGTTGTATTGTGAAGGGTTCTAGGAATTAAGGGGCACAAGGGCAAGTTATCTCTCTCTCTCTTTCTCTCTTTCTTTTGCACGCGTGGTATGGACACAGTACAAACAGATGCGTAAATGCAAGCACAAACAATGCAGGCTCAACAGGCACAGTCTAGAGCAAGGGTAGGGAACCTATGGCTCGGCAGCCATTTATGGCTCTTTCCCAGATAATATATGGCTCACCAACTTTCAACAGTTCATGGGGAGGGGGAAAAAATAAACTTGTAAACGTTGTAAAATTCCATATCATAGCTATTCATTATTAATGTATAATTGTCATAGATATTAACCTTTTTAAAAACAGTTGTCTATCTTCTCTGGCTTAATATGATTGACAGCAGCATTTGGCATGTAGGTAATTCAAGGGGGAAAGCTGGATTTTAAGTTGAACCCGCATCATTTTCAGATCAAGTTCATCAGTTCATCAACTGTCTGGTTTTCAAGCAGCCACTAGCTAGCTATCACGTTAGATAGCAAAATGTGTGTGTAACATTGGCACATAAAGACTGACTGGACTGATGACTGAACAGGTGAATGTTGTTTATGTTGCTTATTGCTGTCTAGGATGTGCCCTATTATTTTGCTGTATGGGGAACTGTACGGGCAGTTCCTGCAGGACAATAAATTAATGGTATTATACTGTCATTTACACTCAGTGGCCACTCAACTTTGAGTGTGTTGAGAGTGGCCACTTTATTAGCTACACCTGTACACCTAATGAAGTGGCCACTGAGTGTATATTTCCTGTGTGTCTTTCAGTAGAGTAGTTAGTACATAAGAATGCAAATACGTGTAATAAATTGAAGTCAAAATTTGTATTTGATAAAAAGAAAGAAAAAAGGCTTGTGAAAATGAAAAGGCTCCCGACCCCTGGTCTAGAGCATAAAATAATTTATTACTACTAATATTGTCATGGGTTCCAAGAAAGCGGGATGATATTCAGCATGGTGATATACTCCACTGTAAAAGGATGCAGGAATGAAGGGGGCACCAAGGCAACACACCCCTATCGACGATACAATCAAATATACAGACTCGAGGATACAGGGCAGGCACACGCTGGGCAAGCTGTCCTTCTCTCTCTCTCGCTCTTTCTTTCTCTCGCTCTATCCCTCTCTCTGTCACACACACACGTTCCTGTTTGATGATGGAAGTCATAAAAAAAGCTTGACGTCACTCGCATCCTTTTGAGAAGTCGCAGTGGGAGCCTATAAAACCATTGCTGAGCCTGAAATCCATCAGCTCTTTGCCTTCTTCGGTGGTCATAAACCTGGCTGTCAACTCAGCACCATGTTATGTGTGCTTCTCTTGCCTAGTGCTGAAGGAATGTGCTCAGAGCACCGAATGTCTCTCATCATAATAGGGAAATGCTCCCCAATAATGACTTGAATCCATGATCTGTTTTTAAACAGTCAGTATTTCTAAGCAGTCATAAAGAACAAAGAACCCGCAGACTCTTCTCCTCTAGCAGTTGTTGAGCTGGTGTATTGAGCTTATATTCTTTTTATAAAACACACAGAGGTGATTCACTTGGTTGTGGTATAATGTGTTTAAGTCTAAGATATTTTGGTTGTAAACTAATTGTCATGCAACATTTTGTTGTAGCTTTTGTTGTCCGGGAGTGCTGTTAACAGGAAGCTTTCAATCTCTTCTGGAATGTTTTTAGTAACAAGAAGCTGCGTAACCTGCCAAACTATTTCATAATGAACCTGGCAGTGAGTGACTTCCTCATGGCCTTCACGCAGTCCCCCATCTTTTTCATCAACTGCCTCTACAAGGAATGGGTGTTTGGAGAAATGGGTAAGACTTTTAAATTATTTTTCTGTTTTCTTCATTCTGACTTCTCTTCTCTTCTCTTCTCTTCTCTTCTCTTCTCTTCTCTTCTCTTCTCTTCTCTTCTCTTCTCTTCTCTTCTCTTCTCTTCTCTTCTCTTCTCCTCTCTTCTCTTCTCTAAAACTGTGTTTAAATTTTAACAAAAACTTTATCTCTCTTAAAACTCTTAAGATGTATCAAAAACATTGGTTGAAGGGTGTATGCTTGCTGGGGTTCTTAGTTTGAACTGATGTGTGTGTGTATGTGTTCCTAACTCCAGGTTGTAAGGTGTATGCGTTCTGTGGAGCTCTATTTGGCATCACCTCTATGATCAACCTGCTGGCCATCTCCATCGACCGATACGTGGTCATCACCAAGCCCCTGCAGGCCCTGCGCTGGAGCTCCAAACGGAGGACCAGCCTCGCCATCCTATTGGTCTGGCTCTACTCACTGGCCTGGAGCCTGGCCCCTCTCATTGGCTGGAGTGAGTTCATCAGCCAGGAAATGACTTATAGAGGATGAGTTTGATTCGTCCATCATCTGGCACATCCTAAATTTGTTTGATTTGCAAAACAATGTGGCATACTGACACACATGCACACACGCACGCACACACACACACACACACACACACACACACACACACACACACACACAGAGCATAAGAAATGACGATCCAGTTTGTCAAATTGAGCTCATTCATGACTATCAATTTGAGTGAGTGAGTGAGTGAGTGAGTAAGTGAGTGAGTAAAACAATAGCAAAGAAGAAGCAGAGCATCGCTGAAATAGAATAGCCAAATAAAGAAAAGAAAAGAATAGCAATTCACTAGAACTACATTGTTCAACAACATAATTCAGTTCACTGTGGTTCTGTTGAGTTCATCTCATCTCTATTGGCCCAGATGGGAATCTTTTTCTTGTGGCAGTGTAGCACACCAAACAAACACGAGAGAACACAAGAGCTCTGCTTTGGTATTGCGCTTTGTTTACTTTGAAAAACTGTAAACAAAGCGCAGTACCATGTTGTCATCTTTTGCCCAAAGGTCGCTGTTTGGTGACATTACAGATTCGACCTTTAATGTATTTTGTCCCCTCCAGGCTCTTATATCCCAGAGGGCCTGATGACCTCCTGTACCTGGGATTATGTCACATACTCGCTGGCCAATCGGAGCTACACAATGATGCTTTGCTGCTTTGTTTTCTTCTTCCCACTGGGAGTCATCTTCTACTGTTATCTATTCATGTTCCTGGCTATTCGCAACGCTAGCAGGTGGGTTTGTGTGTGTGTGTGTGTGTGTGTGTGTGTGTGTGTGTGTGTGTGTGTGTGTGTGTCTGTCAGGTAGAGGTAAATTGATCCATTTTACCTCATTATACCTTACTTGTAGTAAACCAAATGAGGACTCTGTTGGGAACCCAATAACCAATATATACCCCCTCTCTCTTCCCTGGTATTGGTGAGGGTGGTGGTGGGGTTGGGAGCGGTGATAGTGATGGTTGTTTTGGGGGTGGGTGCAGGAGCTACCAAGACCATGGTACACAGACAACATTCTGAGGTAGATTAATTTGACAGTTTTGCCAACAATGTCCAACAGACAAAAAAGAGATTTATCTGAAACAACTCGATGAAATCTACTTTGTGTGCACTAAGGAGTAAATTTCAGTGAGCCTCAGTCAGCTTGTACAGAGAGGAGTGTGTCCCCATTGACTTTTCATTGGTTTGTGGCTAACTATCCGGAGCAAGTATGAGGAACAGCATGGATTTTGCTGAGAAAGGACTCTACTGATCAACATCATCATTGTTAAGTAAGAAATAGGGCTAGGGTTAAAAAAAAATCTGGACTATCCCTTTAATTCTGGTTCAGACCTTCTAACAGTGCTAAAACATAAACCTCATTTGGGTGTAACAGCTCACTCAAACATTTTATGGCCTCACAAAGTCAGAGCCCCATTCATTGTCTATGGAGCAGCCCCAGATTTTACATCCCAGTGACATCATCGATTGGAGGGTTCTCTCTCTGCCTGTCTCTGATTTCTAGCCTAAGGAGAGTGGTGCATGTTCACAAATACCCAATGAATAGTGCTGGGGCACAGGAAAAACATATGTGAATTATTAAAATGGGTGACATTCCTCTTAAAAAAAATGTTTCCTTTTATGAAGTGAATTTATGATTTTTTGAAGGTGTGGAAATAGCAGTGCTGCCATTATTTCCAATATGAATTTGCTGTATAATCATTAAGTCAATTAATTTGTTAAATTGCCTGGAGGTGTAAGCATATGAATCAAGGATGGGAAGGGGGACCCAAAAACACAGGGCCCAGAAGTTCTTGCTTACACCCCTGTGCCCGACCAGAAGAGCTTGTATGTGCAATTTCATACATCACTGTTGGGAGGGCTTTCCCTTGTTCAGCCCAACTCTGCCCAAGTCTAGGATTTAGCTTGCTAAAGAATCAATATTTTCTCATGAAAAAGTTCCATCGTGCAGGTTTACAACTTGAGTGTTATCTGTTAATCTGTAGTTATGATGATGAAATAAAGATAACAATCAAAGTGTAGCCTACACATTATAGGCACACACAATGATGAAGACTGGCCTGTTATGGTACTAACTCAGAGGAGTTCTTTACTATAAGCTGACCAAACCACAGACCAATACAAGATGTAATATCAAACATATTCCCCCGGCACTTTGTTCAGTAAAATGACATTCTCTATAATCTCAGGATATGCCAGCTTTCTGCTTACCTCTGAGCAAGGTTCTCTCAGGGCACGGGTTATTGTTCT
>OMKL01123562.1:0-11166 GCA_900302295.1 Parasudis fraserbrunneri
AGGGTGTTTTGCTTTTTCATGTCACACGCTCCTCCATGAGACAAAAAAAACCTTGTGACACACTTTACAATTCAACTTTTATGCCTACCAATTATCTGTTGCATTGTCAAGCCATGAATATACCTTCTGACTTGAAGGAAAAGCCCATTTTAAAGGCGCAGACGGAGAGAGATGCCTCTTATTCTTTTGCAACCATTTCCTCTTTAGTAATGATTTATGATTAAAGCAGTTATGATTCCTGCATAAGGAACAACACACTGTTTCAGAGACATAGACTTGGTCGAGAGGGGTGAGCTCGGCAGAGAGAGAGCGAGCGCTGTGCTCATCTAACTTTTTTCCAAGACGTCTTGTCTGTAGGCTACACAGCCTCACTTAAGTAATACAGAACAAATGGCGTTAGCCATTGATTCATAAAGGAAACAACATTTAGCTAATCATACGGGACGGGTGGCAACTGTCTCTCTCAGCGTACGGACAGCCTCCTCTGTAAGCTTTGTGCCCGAATAGAATGTGCATCATATTCATGTTCAATATGACGAAAAAATAAACCTCTTCTTATTCTGTGTAGAATGGTACGTCGCTGTCTTGTCCTATAGCCTACCCATTTTTATTATGCTGGTTTAACAGTCTGATCATTTTGTAAGAGGGTAGCCTACACACCTGGCTGATACCTGCATACCAGGGCTGTTTATGACGCACTGCTTAGCATGCGAATGAGACGGGGTACCCAGTGAAAGCCCGCGAAAAAAGCAGGCGGGCCAAAGAGCCATCCTGGACAAGGATTCGCTGAGATTAAAGTTTAAACCAGCAAGCCTGAGTGTGATTGGATGACTGACAAAATAATGAATGTCTTTGTCTGGGTTGTCCAACTCGCGATGAACTCCGAGGCCCCTTGTGATCGACTGGGCGATCGAAAACACATGGTTGTCCACCTCTGGCTTAAGTCCTACACTGAAAGACACAGTGAATCTTAAGGCGACCAGTCAGCTTTAGGTAATCTCAGTTCTTCCTGAGGACCACTAGCTGTGCATGCTGGGAGAGTGATACAGACAGACAGGCAGTCAAGAGTGTGTTTGTGTGTGTGTGTGTGTGTGTGTGTGTGTGTGTGTGTGTGTGTGTGTGTGTTTGTGTACATACAGTATGTGTTTGTATTTATTTATTTTTATCATGGAGACAGGGATGGCATTTTGATTTGATGGGATTAATGGTCATAGGGAAGTATTTAAAAAATGTTCTTCAACTTGCGCTAATCATTCTTCCTCAGCTGTGAGTTGGAGAAATAGGGGGAGAGCTAGTCTCAGATCACCTTTGTCACAGAGAGTTGTCTCTCAGAAGCCGTCAGTGACAGAGCCTCACCCTCACAGCTCCTCAGTAATCCCCAAGCAGCAAAGTTAGTAAGCTGACGGCATGGAAAAAAGATAAATAAGGATTTTCATTTTCACCCCGTAATGGAAAATTGCACAGCACTTTCTCTCTTGACTGCATTTATCTCTAATAGAGTAAAAAAAAAAATCCATATACTCTAATTCAGTACAATCATGTTTTGCACAAAAAATAAACTTTTCTTTGCTTTCTCCCTCCCCCCAACACACACTTTTGTTTTGGGGAGAGAACAGGATATAGATCATCTGAGGAACCTACAAAATCCAAAACAATTTAAACTTCTTTCTCGTTGTCGAACCACATATGTTAGTCATTCATACATCGCAGAACCTTCTCTGAAACTAATTTGAAAATACATTTTAAGGAACGTATTAAACTTATTAAAAACTGTGAAAGTTTCCCCAACCATGTGACAGAGAGGGCACCGGTGACAGGCTGACAGAGTAACCCATCCATGAGCACAAGAGAAACTTCTTCCACTTAGAGACGAGAGATTGAGGACATTAGTGACAAATGTCTTGCATTAACTTTGTTGTTTATTTTCCCCCGGAAGAAGTTAAATAACCCTATTAAATCAAGTAGTCACTCGGCCATTAATCTCAATGCAGCTGACTAGTCCCTCAAAGCTAATGGGGTTTAGAATTTGCATGAGGCGAGTTTACCCACAAAGCTTCGCCTAAGAGGATTGCTGTTCAGACAGAGAGCTTATTGTCACACTTCTTCATACACATGGATTAACGGTACTAGGCCCAAAAAACCCCACTAACTCTGTGGCATGGCCTGCGAGTCCCCTTCACTGGCACATATCTCTGTTTCAGGGGGTGGAGATATTCAGAGAAAAACAGCAATACTTCTGCATGACCAACTATCTTCTATTTACCCACCCCCCACCCCTCTGTACTTATCCAGTGATGTTAAAATTTTGTTACCAACCTTAAGCATCTTCAGGCTTTGAATATGCTATATTACTTGAAGATAAACAACACCTTCAGTTTCAGGCATTCGAGGTAAGTGGGAAAGTAAAAGTCAACTGGATTACTCAGTAATTCATCTTCTCTGATTCCTTTTACGTTCTGGATGGAATACCGCATCGTTTCATAAATATGAAATAATTTCTACCATTTTATTTTCTTGTCACATCTTTGCAGTGTCGCATCCTTCCTCAGTTCCTGTTCTGTGTTGTCAACTTAGCTTTTTACATCATTTGAATAAGCCTCTTTCAGTATGAGCCTGTCTACAGTGTTTCATAGTGACTAAAGCAGCTTTGGGGGCTAAATATAACATGTATCCACTGCATTAATTCTTTAATATTTATCAGCTGAAGAAGGTGCCTGAAATATGGCTTCATCCGTGTTCAAAATCCAGCAGGAAAACAGTGCAACTAATGCATATGTTTCTGATACAGTGTGATATCTAAATTCTCCTTATTATAGCATATGAAGAGAATGCTGTATAATATTTTCTCACCATATGTTCATAGCACATCAAAAATATTACAGTAGCCTATACATTAGAATAAACACATGCACAGACACACACACACACACACACACACACACACACACACACACACACACACACACACACACACACACACAGGATAGAATCAATGAGCCTAGGACTGTGCCATTACAGAGTAGCCAGCTTGCAGGCTGCATTAGAATCTAACTGTGTTTAACGTCTTCCTGTCTACGGCAGAATAACTAATGACCACCATTATCTCCAGCACTATTGACGGCAGGCACAGGACTCTGTTTGTGTGTGTGTGTGTGTGTGTGTGTGTGAGAGAGAGACAGCGAGGACAGCTGACCCAGGTGTTGAGTTACACCTGCTGTGTCCCTACACATGTTCTCTGGTCACCACACGACACGGGGGTCCAAGGACATAACGTCGCACTGACCTTCGCTCGTCAATAGACGTGATTATATCTGTCCATCTGTTCACTTACTTATCTGTTTGGCTGTGTTCCAAATTGACCTGTCTATGCGAGTGCATTTAATGCCTATTCAGTCCACCTACCTGCCAATCAACATGTTTATCTACTGGTCCTGTTTGGCTTCTGTATGTCTGTGTTCATCCGTCTTGCCTGTCTGCCTTTTTCTTTTTTTGTATCTCACTGCCTGCTGTCTCACTATCAGCCAACTGTCTGTCTTTTAAAACTGCTACTAGCCTACTTGGCTGCCTGTATGTACTGTAGGTCCCAAGTGCTGGGTTCTCCCCAGGGAGTAGCAGTATGCATGATAGAACAAATTACCATGCAATACTAACGGTCAAGTATGCTAGTAGAAGTAGAATCTCTTTATTGCCAAGAACTTTTTATTTTTTACATACACCAGGAGTTTGTCCTCTGCATTTAACCCATCCTGACTATGTAGGATCAGTGGGCAGCCACAGACAGGTGCCTGGGGACCAACTCCAGTTCTAATGCCAGTGCCTTGGTCAAGGGCAATGGCAGGAGTATGTACCTAGCATGCATGTCTTTTATAATTAGCAGTGGTGGTAGCCAAGGAGAGACTAGTGTCAGACTAGTGTCAGTGGCAAGCCATGGCGTAGAAGCCTAGTAAGCCTACTACAGTCTGTTTGTTTGCCAGTTGGTTTAAAAGCCAGGCATTTCATGTTCAGTGTCATAATAGATGCCCTCTAACAGAGAGCTTTGTTGTCCATAAATGTTATTTTTTGCCTCTTTTTTTTAGGTTCTGGCTAGGCGCGAGGACTCTGGGGAGGTTAAGTTTAGGGTTATGGTAAGGGTTAGGGTAACCACACTAGAGACAGTCTAATATATGTTCATGGACAGCAAGTTCTCAAAGGAGGCCACTCCATTATGACGCTGTACATGAGACGCCTGGCTTTTATGCCGTCTTGTTTGTTCCCCAGTGGTATCTTCCTCTGAGACAGAACAGAGACACGGGCAGACAGACAGATAGGAGATAAGCAGGCGGGCAGATGATCACGTAGACAGAGTCATACTGAGACAGGTAGGCAGATAGACGGAGAGACGGAGAGACAGGAAAGTCGACAGGTCACATAACTTAGAGGTGTCAAATTTAAAAAGCTCCTACACCGTGTCCATGAGTCCAATTCACATGAAACTTGGCACACATATCCAGCTGTCTTTGTCCTACAAACTTGCCTTTTGGACAATTTTGGTCCGACCTTTTGGGCCACCATACAGGGTTTTCCGCTATCTTAAATTTTGTTTAATAGTTATTAAGTTAGTTCAAACTTTTTGGCTTTGTCCAATCATCATAAAAAGTGGTCCACGTGTTGGCTGGAATTAATGTGGCATGTCTGAAAAGGAATTTTCAAATCAAAATGCCACATAAAATGCCACAAATAGCCTATATGGTGGACCATGGTATGAATTTGAAATTTGGCAAATGGTGAATACCACTCAATTTAAGAAATCATATTTTATTCCATGTTTTTCCTATGGTATAGGACAGTCCTATCAATATTTGTGAACATGAACAACTTTTTCTCAAAGCCAGAAATCAGGGAACTAAGACTACAAATTGTGATCATCAGGTATACAAGTCTGGAGCGGCTCCATAAACAGTGCATGGGAGACTGATTTTGTGAACCCATAGAATGTCTGTTTGAGTTTTATCCTACTGTAGTGTTTTCAAGTCTGAACCAGAGAATATACCATTATCCCAAGAAAATCCTCCTGGGTGCTCTCCCTTTCACATATACTATCTCTCCAAATTCATTCTCTATGGAGCAGCTCCATTCATATCTGATGACATCACAAATTTGAGTATTGGCTCCCTGATTTCTGGCTTTGGGTCAGAGTTGTTCATGTTCACAGATATTGATTGTATTGTCCTAGGCCATAAGAATAGCTAAAATGTATTCTTAAAATGGGTGCTGGTCCCCTTTAAGTTTGGTTGTGATCGGTGTGTTCTGGCATGTGCATATGGCTAAAGTGTCTAACTCAACATGGGTTCATACAATCGGTCTGCATATCTCTACCACTATTTGGATGGGTATTTTGCTTCTTTTTTTATAAAGATTAACTTTCTGATATGGACTTGAACCCTGCCGCTATTGACTTTGTTTACTGTTTTTCTGATCTTGCTCAATTTCCTGAGAGATGCTACATACTGATATAAATTGTAACTGATGTATGTGCAACTGCTTCACAATAATTGCTCAACTTGGGTTCATTCAAGGGGGTAAGACGATCATCTATGGCCTGGTCATTGAGCTGCTGCCCACGGGCTCTGAATAAACTAAAGCAATAGCCGGTAGCTAGAGAGCAGGAGCTAATCAACATCAATAAACCAAAGTGCACGCTCCCGCTCTAGCTTGTGGATCCAGGGCCATGTGCATGTGTAACAGCATACCTGCCAACACTGAATCCTGAGAAAAAGGGAGACTTTTGTTCCCCGACTGTTACTGAAAGGTAACTGCAGTTCCACCCCATTCTGAGCACAGCCGACCACAAGCAATGTTCTCCAGCCAATGATGTATTGAGCCTTCCAGGCAACTAAGTATGAGTAGATAGTGGCAGACAGCCTAAATGATGCTGGCTAATGAGTGCTTCCCTCCAGACAGAAAACCAGTATAGAGCAGTCTGCTAGGCAGAACAATTATGCCGTAAGCCTCCTAGGCAGCCTAATAATACAGATAGATTCAAGGCAGCCTAAACAATTAGGCTTATAGAAATTCCATAAAGGAGCAATCTGCTAGGCAGCCAAATGGTGCATTGAGCCTTTCAGGAAACCAAGTCATGGTAGACTACTTCAGCCTTACCAAGATCACGTCTGATGCCTGCCAGGCAGCAAAGTAATAAAGGAGCAGTCTGCTTGGCAGAAAAAATAAGTTGAGCCTTCCAGGCAGTCTAACATAGATGCCTCCAAGGGAGCCAAAACAATGCCAGATAATGCCAGAGGCCTACAATCAGAAATGCAATACAATGGCAGTGTGTCAGGCAGCCAAATGGCTCATGGAGCCTTTTAGGCAGTAGACCACTTCAAGGCAGCCAGCCTAAACAATGATACTGTAATTGTACTGAAATGAGTTTATTGTTAGTGTTGGTACTGTTGGTTGGTCTTGTTTAGTAATGGTACTGGAAGTTGAAATAGTGTCTGTTGTATCTGTGTCTTGTAATCCCATGTGGGATGGCCACTTATGTGGCATGACATAAATAAAACAATTGATTAATTCGATACCCGATTAGACCAGACCAATTAAGGGGCAGTCTGCTCCACAATGAAATTATGTTGGGCCTTCCAGGCAGCCAAGTATTAGTGGGTAGCTTCAAGACAGCTTAACTGTAACAGTAACATTCGATTTTGGCGTCCTAGATCTACCCCCTCAATACCCTTTATTGCTTTACTGCCTGGTAGGCGTCAGACCTGATAAATCATTGTGTAGGCTGCCTTGAGTTACTCAATGTGCCATTTGGCTGCCTAGCAGACTGCCCTTGTATTGCATTTCTGCCTGGCAGACATCTGGCATTATCTATCATTGTTTAGGCTGCCTTGAAGGTATAATTTTTAGGAGGTAGCACCTATTACATAGCATTATTTTGGCTGTCTGGATGATATCTAATAAAGATGCTATGTGAAGCCATTTACATGTATTAATAGCTTTCAATTGCCAATGTGTGAACAGTTTGTAACATAACTTAAAAAATTAGACAATCTCCAAATTTATCCCATCACAGCCTGTGGACTGATTTCTATGTAAAGGACTCGGGACGGTTTTGCCAGGGAAAATCCAAAGGATGTGACGTTCTCTCTAGACACACACCTCTAAAAAAGGATTACAAATATTTCCGGGACTCCAAATGGGAAAACACAGCTTCACTGTGGGTAACTTCCGGCGGCGAACACGATGGTGGTGTCATAATCAAAATGGCACACCTGGAAATGCCTTTTTTTTCGGCAAATAAAGGTAAAAAAAACCTGAACCTTTGATGAAAAACAGCTATCGGCCAGCCACCATCCACAAGCCGGCCTGCGTATCCCAGTGTTGTCTGGATGTTCCTAGCCCGAGATACAAGATCCTGGAGGAGCAACAGGATGCTGATTGCAGTTCACTTAGCACCTTTAATACATGGCTGCCTGGAAGGCTCAACATCATTTTGCTGCCTGGCAATCCATCAATACATCATTGGCTAGAGAACATTGCTCGTGGTTGGCTGAGCACAGAATGGGGTGGAACCAAGGTTAGCTGCCTTGAAGACAGTGGCGCCTTCCAGCCAGTAGTCGGGGAACAAAAGTCACCTCTGCAGATTTTGAGGTAACGGCTAATGTTGCTGCACGTCTGTAGCTCTTCGGCCGTAGTTGGACATCTTCCATTGAACATAAAGGCCTACCCTATAGTGCGTCAAGCGTCCCGCTCTCCTGTCTCAAACTCTATATCAGAAAGGGGCTTAGTGTCATAACTTTGAGTGTTTTGACATAGTAATTTTATTAGATTGGCATCAATGTCACTGAATAAATTAGCCTACATCACTATGAAACTTGCTGTGCCAACTCAAGCTTTGAAAATTCCCTTATAGATAATTTATTCTCAATGCATCCATCATTGTGTTAACATTAGGCCTAATACGCGCTGCCCTTTGATAATGTAATTTATGTGGTGTTGCCCCTTGAATAAACTTGCGTATTCTCTGTGGATACACGTCATGTCATGGATGTTCTATCATATACTACCACTTTCTAGCTAAATGTCAAAACCTCATCCATGAACATTTCCATAGTTCTTGACCCCCTAGAGTCTTTATCATCTACAGTTAAGTCCTGAATTTTCCTCTATGAGCTTGAACATTTGCGATTCTTTATATTGTACCTTGTGGTTTGACATAATCATAGCGCAAGTTAGTTTTGCACCCCCTCCTCCTCGCAGCTTCAAACGCTAGACACGCTCCTCGCCCTCAATTTACCAATCGATAAAAATATAGGTTAACGTTACATACAGTTGAGTTTGCGTTATTATGAGCTCATGAGTAATGCTACCTTGCAAGCTGGTAGCATTAACGTTAGTTAATTGAAAACTGATTATTAAGGGCTCTACTGTGTTCTTCTGCATGCCGTTGCGGTTTGTGACCCATATTTTTATGCAGCGATAGCAGGCTTGCTACGCTAACGTTAGGTTTGGCAGTCTTGCTAGCCGGCTAGCTCAACACAAACGCCCTCACAATGGAAAGAACAAAGGCAGCGGCCAGTAACTGCGAGACGCAATGATAATTCTGTTTACAAAGTAGTGGGTAGACAGTGCGTCATTCGCAGAAGGCCCATGGAGGAGGACGACCGGGGCTGCTATTCGTGTCTGCCTGCCTCGATATGAGAGGGGGCGGCTTGAAATAACGGGGAGACCATTCGGAGGGAGGCGGTGAGGCGCACGAGATCAGGGGAGCATAAACACAGAAAAACCGAACACCGTTCTATTTGCTCTATCCCCGCGGAGCAGAGAACTCCTACCTCCAGTGCCGTCTGAGTTCTCGTTTAGGCTGCCTGAAGAATCGTGGTGGCTCCCGACACAGCCACCCATGGATGTTTCAGCTGCGCAGCCCTTGCTAGCTACCCCCGGCCCACAGCTAGCCCCTCTCTTGTTTTCCTCTCTTCCCCCTTCCTTCTTTCCTTCCTTACTTCCTCCACTCCTCTTAGAATTGACGGGGCGCGAGCATCATCTCTGCGAAAGGCGGAGTGAGCTCACATCATCACAAGGTGACCGAGAGAGAGAAGAAGAGAGGGGGAATGGGGGAAGGAGGCTGGATGAGCAGATCCTGATGAGAGTCAGAACAAAGGAGAAAGCAGGGACTTCTTACGGCCTGCTGTTTCACAGTGGTCAGTGGTGGCCTGAAACAGCGGTGGGCACCGTCGGGACATTTATCTCAGCTTAGCATCCTTTGTAATTTGAAGTTTTCCAAGAAAAAAAAGAGTTGAAGGCTTCCACATCTTATTTTATGCATATTTAACTTCAAATAAAAAAGTCCAAACTATTCAATTATATTCTATTCAGTTCTACACAATCTAATTCTACATCGGAGTACAGCAATAGCACACCCAGATGAATGGACCTCTGTCTGGTCACTATCTTTAGGACCTTCCTGAGACATGAGTGTAATTTGACACACACACACACACACACACACACACACACAGAGAGAGAGAGAGAGAGACACAGACACAGAAACACACACACACACACACTGCTGCAACCAAGGGGTCATTTTACAACACTGCTGGGGCTAAAAATGCTTTTTTATGCAAGAGTGCACCCTCTGAAACCCACGTATTAAGTCAGTTCATTTATATGAGGCATCTACATTTAAGCTATGTAGGCTATGTACTGTTTGTCTGTAACAAGCAGAATGAATCAAAAAAGATTCACAAGAATTGATTGTTTCACAGCGTCTTCTGTATTCCAATGTGTATGTTAGCCTACCATTCATGACAGAAAAACGTACATACATAATGTCAATTATAGAAAAATGAAATGTTCAGGATATATCTGTAAGTGCCTAAATTTGGGCGGTGTGAAACATAGCAGAACAATTGATTTCCACATGGAGGTATAAATTACTAAATAAATACATAAAAATAAAATGTTTTAATTTCATGTTTTCACTCTTCCAATGAGTCTCAAGGCTGTCTGAAGACCTTCACTGATATTCAGCAAGTCCTTTAGAGTCTTGTTTCAATATGATCTGTGACAGTTACAGTAAGGGTGAATATTACATTTTCAAAACCCCAAAACAGCTCTCTAATATATGGGTACATGTTCCTTTAGGATTCTAGACGTAGACCTATCTCAAATTTGGAAATTTGGTCTGTGACACTCCGAGGGGTCTTAGTAAACCCTTGATGGTTTGGCCAGGTTATAGGTGAGGAAAGTGGGCCACTTTACTTTCTCAGAGCTCTAGTGACCTCTGGTGATGCACAACTGGTCAAAGTCAAAGATATACTCTCATATGCTTTATACAACACAAAATGGTAATGCTATGATAAAAGACTGTTCCATTAAAGGGTATAAGATCAGAATTTTGGAACCCTAGCCTTATTTCCTACTTACCAGTGATGTTGTCAATGGGTAGTCATTTGTTTGCACAATCCATGCTATTGTTCATAGTGAATAGCTACAATTCATATGAGTTAGCCACAAAACTAGCGCAAAGTCAATGGGGCCACACTCCAGTCTGTAGAAGCCTACTTTGGGTGCACTGTGGAGTAGGTTTCAGCATTTATTTAGCCTGGCTTCACTGACTTTGCATTTCTTTTGTGTCTAACTAGCTGGAGCTGCGCTACTCTACCAAGGCAGTTTGCCTTTGTAGGGCAGTACTGATATAGTGGTATAGAACATACATGTACAGATATAGTGGTGTACATACACATGTAGAAGGGTACAGATATAGTGGTGTACATACACATGTAGAGGGTTACAGATATAGTGGTATACATACACATGTAGAGGGGTACAGATATAGTGGTGTACATACACATGTAGAGGGGTACAGATATAGTGGTGTACATACACATGTAGAGGGGTACAGATATAGTGGTATACATACACATGTAGAGGGGTACAGATATAGTGGTATACATACACATGTAGAGGGGTACAGATATAGTGGTGTATATACACATGTAGAGGGGTACAGATATAGTGGTATACATACACATGTAGAGGGGTACAGATATAGTGGTGTACATACACATGTAGAGGGGTACAGATATAGTGGTGTACATACACATGTAGAGGGGTACAGATATAGTGGTATACATACACATGTAGAGGGGTACAGATATAGTGGTATACATACACATGTAG
>OMKL01123569.1:0-10221 GCA_900302295.1 Parasudis fraserbrunneri
AAAGACTCACAGCCATGCTGATTTGGCAAAATGGCATCTGGACATTTTTGTTTGAAACAACTTGTAGTCAGGAGAGTGTCATGATTTCTCCATAGAGCCCCGTTGTTCTTTTTTAGTGCAACAGCACAGGGCAGGTCAGGGGGCAACTCAGTCACGTGACTCAGCAGGTATTGCTGATTGGTTCAAGCCGTAGAGATGAATAGAGCATACATTTCTGAAAAATCCTGTTTCTCATGGCCCGACGCCATTTGAGTCAGATGATCTTCTTCTACAACATGTATAGGGGAAATTGACTGTTCTCATGTGTTTACTGCCACCTAGAGGCTTTGATTTATTCTGTAATGAGGTTACTGATCCCCATCAATCTGTCCACTAAGTAGCAGAAAATGCTGAAAAATTCATTGTTTTTCAACCATCACTGAATCTCACATGGGGAAGAACCAGTGTTTTCTTCCGGGTAGAAAACAGGTGGAGTTCTCTGAATTTACCTCTAATGGCGCAGTAGCAGTGGGAACACTTTCGCTCTACCGTGTAGATAGGAAGAGCAAACTCTAGCTTAAAATCTCTCTGGCTCAAGCTCAGTGTGTTTGCAAAAAGGAAACCCGTCTGTTAGTGTTTAGCGGTGTGGCGTACGGTATGGTTGTGGCCATGGAGGGAAGGGTAGCGAGTGTCCAGTACTGCGTTAGACCTGTGAGGTTTTTCCACTGAATGCATTAAGTACCATGACATAAGATTTTTGTGTCTTTTATGTTCAGAACTCTTATTAAAGAGAACCAGTTTAAAGCTGTTACTTCTAACTTGTAGGAAGTACCTCCCGATCCTGAAGAAGTTCCCTGCCCAGTACATCTACGAGCCTTGGAAGGCTCCCCGCAGCATTCAGGAGGCAGCAGGGTGCATCGTGGGGCGAGACTACCCACGTCCCATCGTAGAGCACGAGGTCATCAGCAAAAAGAACATGCAGAGGATGAAGATAGCCTACGCCAAGAGATCGTCAAACCCTGCTGAATCGCCCAGCAAAAACAAAGGTAAGGGAATAAACTCATCCTGATACTAACCCCTTTGATGTTTGTTTTGGGGGGGTTTTCTGCAGAAACTATGTTCGAATACCATGTTCAAAGAATGCTATCTTTGTCTGTCGTTTTTAAGGGGAAAAACGCAAGGCTCCCTCTGTGGTGGACATGCTGAAGAAGAAGAAGAAAGAATAATGCTTTGTTGTGCCTGCATATTCTGACGTGAAAAGTAAAGTTTTACTGTAAATAAGTTAATTACTTTTGGATTGTATCTACTAGCGTGGCCCTATCAAGACCAGACCATACTGAAGATGATAAGGCAGCTTTTTCCTGTGTTGGAGCAAGAAAATCCACTGAATCTACCTCTCTACTAGACATTTTCTTCTTTACTGGAGCTACTATGGTCAATTTAAAGAACCAGTGCAATGATAATTGTGTTTTACAATCTCGTTGCATTGTTTAACAGAAGGCATGTCAATGTAAAGTTACTCAAAATGTTATATCTGTGGAAATATGATGAAATCTTTTTACAAACCATTCCAGATAGCCAATCTACTTCCTGGAAAAGATTGCATCATGTACTCAATGACCCTGATTCGCCCATCAGTCAGTCTGTCAGTTGTCCGCAGTTGTAAAGGATATCAGCTACCTAGTCCACAAACAAGTAATGAAACGAGTTAGCTACAATTTAGGTAATTTTAGTGGTTCAAAAACATCTAGGGCCACGCCCCTTCAACCTACTGAGAGTTGGCTGTGCTCAGAGAGGGTGCACTGAAGCAGTTATAACAAATCAAATGATACATCTGAAGCTGAAAAATTGACACTCCTGACATTAACATTCCACAATAAGCTATTTCTGACTGAAAAAACATCATTTTACTGGTTCTTTAATTGTTTTTAGACTATAGGTACTGTTATCCACTGGACTACTTTATATTACTGCTTTTTATATTGTATGACTACCTCAGTGTTTAGACGTTTGGTATTTTTTTTAACCATTACCATTAAAGCTGTGCAGTATATCTTTGGGAAGGAAATTTGAACCTCAGAAAGGGCGGAAATTCTAAGATATATTTTCATAATTCAATAGACAATTGTCTTCAGGGGAAAACTGGTTTCCTCATACACTATTAAGCTAGAAAGCTAAATAGAAAGTGTGCTTTTTTAAGTGCAGGGCCTACAATTTAGTTTGCAATACAGTATCTTCTATGTTCTAGGCTTACATTTGGTTCACATTGCCTAAAAAAGATTTTGTTTAGATTTTTAATAGAAAAACTATAGGAATTTTCAAGTGATTGTTCAAGGGGTCATTTTTGCTCCTAAAATTACACAGTGCAGCTTTATGGTTTGGGCTTTAGACTCAAGTTATCCCATATGAATCATAATGTAGCTAATCCAAATAAAAGCAAGGAATTAATTTCAGATTTGGTTCGATTTTTTCCCTTTATGTGGCAAATTGTGGTCACTCCCTCATACATGGACGTTATGATTCACAATATTAAAGTGGATGATAATTTTTGTTTCATTATTCTTATTTCCTTTGAAAAACATGTTAAAATGATCATGGTGTGATTTTGGGGGGGATCTGTACCAAACAAGATGTTCTCTTAAGTCTTCAGAATCTGATTTGTAGGCCAGGACATCTCTGCAGCACCACAACGCTTCATTTACAATGGTATTTTGACACACATTTCACCCTTATCGAATATTGCACCTCCTGTGATTTGGATATTGCACTTGGCTATATTGCGATTTCAATAAAATTTCAATTAATTGTTCAGCTCTGGAATGGCGCAGGTCATGAAGGTGCTTCTAGCGACACCTTTCTCTGCATCTCCCTAAATCGTCACCTTGACCGGCATTATCCCCATTATCCCGCTATCACTTGCAAAATACTTACAACACAAAAGCCCAGTTGCATCGTGGGTATGGACGGTTTCGTGCTTGATTTAAAGGACTATACCAGTCTTTTTTGACAAGTCATTCTTGTCTTGACACAAAAATCAAGGCGCCCTTCTTTTTAGCTGCGATCAGCATCGCTATGGCTCGCTCTGTTGGCTGGTTGGTTGGTTGGTCGGTCGGTCCACAAAAGCGTCCCCACCCTCTAGCGGCCACAGTTTTCATCCCAGTAGGCTGAAATCTGGCATGGAGGTCAAGTGTGCATGTGTGTGAATGGATGCGTGTACAATGGTCACAGCTATTGCGGATGCGATGATATATATGACCTTGATGTAAATGCAAGACAATGGTCTGCGCACCGTTTATTAATTGCTCCCTTTTTGACCGATCATCACCATGGCAAACGTAGCAGGCAGATGTGCGGTTCCGATTGGCTGTGACTTTTTGGAGGGCTCGGATGACTTTCCTATTGGTCTTAGAGCTCAGGACCTCATCACCAACTGATTCAGCCACTGATGTTACGGAACAGTTCAGGGATTGTCTCTTAAAGAGGTTTGTCTCCTCTTGACCTCTGCTTTCGGAGGGGGTCACAGTTGGATCTCCAGGTACCTGCAAGTCTGCTCCAGAAACAGGACCGTGGAGCTGGGAGCAAGAGGGGATCACCATCTACCACAGTGGTTCGCAATGTGGGGTCCGGGGGACACCCCAAGGGTCCTTGAGGAGATTCCAGTGGGGGTCCCCAGCAAAAATTGGGAACATTTTGATTTCACTATTATTTAATTGACCAGAAGTCAGCCCAATGAGAGAATGTATAACAATGACTATTCAGGTTTCTCTCTCTCTCCACTGTCACCTCCTCAACTACACCGTAGTTATGGAGTCCTGGGCTAAATCATATCGAACAACAAAAATCTTAGATGGTGTCCACCATCCTCAGCCAAATGTGTATCAGTTTGGTCGGTCCTTGACACAAAAAAGGTTGAGAACCACCGGTCAATCCAAGTTGCACCTCTTTACAACCTCAGCAAAAAAAAAAAAAAAAAAAAACATGTCTTACCTTGACTGATGCGGATTTGGGAGGTGGTAAATGTATCACTGATACACTATCTAGTATGCATATGTGGTTTGTAGATTTTGACCCGGGCTACAAAAGTTAATGAGAGGATTCAGTAACATTATATTCTGATTAATTAATATATCAATAATACACTATGATGAAGGTTGTTCTTACTGCATCTTTTTTCTGGGACCCACACGCCTGGGAGAGTTTGGCCATTTCTTGGTGCAGTCCACATAATCCATCTTTTTCCAATTTGTCCCTTTGTCCATCCCTTACTCCCATGGTTTTTAGATGCCAAGCACCTCTTATGACCGGCAATGTCACTGACTCACCCATTCATTCAGTCATTCGCTTACACTTAGCCACTCTGCCCCTAGTGGCGTCCCACGTGCATGGCACTTTGTGTAAGACCAGTTCGCGGTCTGCGAGAATGCTGTGTGTGATCAGACTTTGATTGGTTTGATCACTCAGTACCCTGTTTGACAGTGAAAAAAATCAATTTTGATCGTCAGATTATAGACGCTAACATAATTTTAACATCTTGAAATAATGGTTGATACTTGTAGTCGATGATGATGCTGACAGTCCGCAAATGACAGCCTTTTCCACAATGTAGTTTGGATGTAGTTGAACTGTTTTCTCAAAGTGGTGTCTTTTTTTGACAAATTACATCTTTTTGAGAGAAATTAAGATTTGGTTTAACTTCTTGCCAATGTGAAGTAGCAAGTCGTTTGGTAAACTACAGTTTTAGAGTGGTTTCCCCAACACTGCCTATAGGTGTCACATTGTACTGCAATGTTACTGTTTGAACAGAACACAGAAACAAAAAGGCCAGACTGTCTGAAATGCTGTTTATTATCAACAGCTGAGTTATGCGTTATTTCAATATATGTGGTTTTAAGTGACAAACATGACCACAGTCTGCCTAACCTTTTGTGCTGGTGCCATTTGTTTGTTCACCAAAAGAAAATAGATTGTTTAATTATGTGTTTGTTTGTTCATTCATTAATAGATGCAATGAGAGAACTCTTCTGATTGGAATGTGTTTAGCCCACATAGCATTATCACAATTTGTCATGCTGTTTCTACTTGCAGAGCATTAATTAGCAATGAGTAACTATAACACATTTTATGTTAATGACAACAATTTTATTTTAAAATCTACTGTGTTATTTAACTACTTTTTATGATGAATAATGAAAATGTGAGGGCGTTTTAGTGCTCCAAATAGGGAATAGACTGTACAAACAGAATTCTATATTTATGGGGTATTTCATTGATTTGACCAGGAGGGGGCAGTCAACCGCAATGTGAACTTTGCAACCGGAAAAGCAATGTAACTCCTCCGGATCATGTACAAGGGGGGAAGAATCAAAGAGGTCCTATGTCTCAGGTAGAATCGTTTTACATAGTTCTATGGGTATAATCGAAATGACCCGTCATATCCATAGAACTAGCAATATAAAGTCATATCGCGTAAAACATTGAAGTGTGATACATGCGCCGTAACAATTTGGCCGAATTTCCACCACCGCAATCTGAGCATGCACCATACCCCCATCTCCCATTGGATGGCTGACCAGTGACTTCTTGATAATGCACGTTAGCTCCGGTACGAAAAACACGAGTTCCGGTTTGGACGTTTAGCCTTCAAAATAAATGCGTGAGACTATGTTTCATAAACATACAAGCATATTTAACCATCAAAGTCAACAAACGAACGTCAGATTATTGTTCAATGCAATATAATGTTGAAAATACCATTTATCTCATTTATTTTCACTGCATAGGCTGTATAAATTAGACTACTGCCATTTAGAGAATATATTGGATCACTGCACAGGTCAACTTGTGCCATGTCAGCATGAAAACTATATCATACCACACAGGGAGACCACAGCTTTAACTAGATACCACTTACTAAGCAAGAGCTGCATCCAAGCAATTGTTGCTGGCCTTTTTAACCACCCATAATAGATGAAACTGTAGACACTGTACAGGTCTACTTGCGCTGTGTCAGCATGAAAAC
This sequence comes from Parasudis fraserbrunneri, assembly GCA_900302295.1. Classification (NCBI taxonomy): domain Eukaryota; kingdom Metazoa; phylum Chordata; class Actinopteri; order Aulopiformes; family Chlorophthalmidae; genus Parasudis; species Parasudis fraserbrunneri. The sequence continues at coordinate 5,999 of OMKL01123569.1, forward strand.
TATATCACACCCTTCAGGACCTGTACAGTGTCCAATATATTTAAAAATTGCACTTTTCATCTACTCTGAGTAGCTATACAAGTCGGCAACAATTGCCTGGACACAGCTGTTGCTAATATAACAGTATCTAAAGAAAGCTATGGTCTTCCTGAGTGGTGTGATATAGTTTTCATGCTGACACGGCTGTGCTATTATTTTGACATTATTACTCAGACGTCCACTTGCTGAGCAGAGGGACATTTTTGGATAGATTCAAATGCTTGGACTCATTTTTGCTTCTGAAATAAGAGAGAATCCTTGTGAAAATGTGCAACGATGCATGACTTCTTAAATGTTAAATAAACACCTTGATCTCTGAGATTTTGTATTGTTTCCTTAATCTTTAATTTGAAAACTAAGTAGCCACAGTTTGATTAGTAGAATATTTTGCAATGGGCCAATACACAGGGGTCTAATAAGGAAACTGGAGCAAGTGCTACCATCAGTATTTTAGAGGTCCCATCATTTATTTTTATTGTTTCATAATATCCCCAGATAGTAAGAATTTACACATTATTAATGATATAAAAAATTATATAAATATATAGGGAAATACTTAATCTTAGTCTTGTGTATTGAGTTGTGATTTGAGGGCTGGGTGGGCCTTGGAAGATTCTCAGATTTCTAAGTGGGCCTCAGCATTTTTAAGTTTGGGAACCCCTGGCCTATACACTCAAATAAACAGCATTTATCCATTTAGGCACGGAGAAGTACTTTATGAAAATGTTTCTAACCGTTTTTATCATATAAAAACATAATTTGTTTAGCATCGGTTCGTCTAAATACTTAGTTTGATGTTTTCATGTGGATAATAAAGCTTTTTCAATAACTTATGTGGTTTAGACTTTTGCAGAATCGTTATTTTATTTTGAAAAAGTCCTACCGGAAGTCTTATTGTTGCTGCCGCTAGCGGAACACAGGCATGTACGATTGAGCACGAAGCAACAATTAAAGCTGTAACATTATTCGTGTTATTTGTATTGATTTGAAGCGGAAGAGACGGGTACGTCTAAAGAGAATATAAATTGTTATGTCCTGGCAGATGTCAGAATGCTTCTCAAGTCGCAAGCGTCACTTCATAAGATAACTGCAATGACTACAATGTAATGTTAGCTGCTATTGACTTGAAGGCTAACGTGCCTTTGCTAACATTATCTCTTGCTAGGCTAACGTTAACTTTGGCTAGCCACTCTGATTGTGTTGTGTTTTCCAGTCCATGCATCCACAAAGCTCTCACTGAATGTTCATGTATTTACTGATTAAATCATGCACTATTTGTTGAGTAAACGAGACAATGAAGGCATGAAGTCAGTTAGCAGGCTGTCAAGCTATCCTGTTGGCGCCACCACTGCGGCGACATCAACTCGAGTGTCATGACGTTTGCAACTTGTTGGCACTCCAATATTGGACTTGCATTTGTAACGTTTGACGAGTCTCTTAAGTTCAACTCATTCGTCTTACTTATTTTGTTGCAGGTTATATCCAGCGAAGGAGGCAGAAGGAAGCATTCTGCTAATCCCAGCTCATGCTCCAGCATAGACCCTGATAACATAAAGTTACCTCAGCTATAGCGTGCAACATCACCAGGGCTTGTGACAGCCAGCCCCCTCCTGGTGGCAGCTCGTTGAGGAGAAGGGGGAAGCTATGGACCAGAACAACAGTCTGCCGCCCTTCCAGGGCCTGGCCTCCCCACAGGTAACAAGACGGGACGTTTGAGGGGGAAACCAGGACGTTGGAACACTCTATAGCGGCTTTCTGTTGGTTGGTGAGGGCGGGATGGGAGCCAACAGCAAGCCATCCTCCAGCTGTTCAATAGTGTCCCTTGCATGGAATGTTTGTGTAGTTCTCTCTCTTCCAACATGGCTGCCTGTAACCATTGGTAACCACTTTTGAGAGGAAGTGCCTAATTTCTGTGCAGTGGTAGAGGTAAAACACTGGAAAAGCATGATATTACTGTTTCACTGTGACTTGATTACAAGACTCAGTAATAAGACATCAAATTATTACATTTTTGTTTATATATTTCTCACATATCCACACATAGCAAACTATTGTTTGCACATAGCAACTGTTGTTTCTTCCAACATGGAGGAGAAGTGGGCATTCCAAACATTCAGTGAAAGGCCTGTCTTGCTGAAAAAAAGTATGGCCCTAGCATTCAGTTGTCAAAAAAACCTGACTTTTTTTTTTTTCGTTTTCTTTTTTGTGCAGGGTGCCATGACTCCAGGCATGCCTATCTTCAGTCCCATGATGCCGTATGGTTCTGGACTGACACCCCAGCCGGTCCAGAACACCAACAGCCTGGTTCTGCTGGAGGAGCAGCAGAGACAGCAGCAGCAGCAGCAGCAACAAGCACAGCAGGCCAGCACAGGTACAACTCTGTCATATACAGCTGGTTCATTACTACCCAAGGAGGGCTGGGAGGTAGGCTATACAGAATCTGAAGGTATACCGTCATGGATCCATATAAAGGTGTGGATTTGTGCTATACTGCCGTCCGTGATACATACATATCATAGAAAGAAAAAAAAAGGTAAAAAATGTCATCTTAAACATTTCCTTGCCATGGGGCTGGGCGGTATTGACGGTATGAGTGGCATACCGTTATAAATATGTGCCATGGTAGAGCTTTTGGCTTTACCATCAAACTGTGGCTCTAACAGGCGCAGCACCGTACAGACTGACAGAATCAATCAACAGTGCAAAAAAACAGAATTTTAGACCATGAAACTATATCTTTTTTTATTTTATTTTTTATAAATCAATTCAAAACATTTCTATAAACTTCATTTTTGTAAATGTGATGACAAACAGCGTTTCATATCCTGTTTCAAAGCATTATTGATCAACAGCTGACCTACGTAACAAATGATGACCACTGATAATCGTTTCATACAAGCTAAAACACTGTGAGAAGCACACGACTTTGCTGCAGTCTCGCTCTCTCCCCACTGTCCCTTTTGGAGCGTATATTGGCCACACCTCGCAAACTCGCTCAGACCTTGATGAGATAAATGCCTTGTGTGTCTTGTCCTTGGTCGGGAATGAAAGCGGAGGGAATGAGGGAGGTTACACTATACACACACACATACAGCCTATAGTCGAAAGGGAGAGACGGAGAGAGCGGAGAAGTGTTTATGTGTGTATAAGTTATGTCTGCGGGTGCGTGCGTTCATTCTCGCCTGTTATATGAGGGATGTCCACCAGTAATGCATGTGGCTTCTTATGAGATGATGAAGCCAACATGTCAAAGTGATCCACGATCAACGGGGGAAACGTTTAAAAGCTCCAAAAGTTACAACAGATGACCGAGTCTATAACTCAAAGCAGAGCAGTCCCGGTAGAATTAGGCGAACATACAGACCCAGGTTCATTCTGGGCGGCGGGAACAGGCCTATAATAGGCACGTTCACGTAGTTGTAGCTGGGTTCTATCCTTATGATTAGGAACAGTCATTCCATCAGCAAATAACATGACTGGACTCGAGAGATAGGCCTATAGGCCTCCCTGCAATGACCACATTAAGTCAAAATCCCTTTTAGGTGGTAAAATGGGTTTAAAAAAAAATAACATGGAAAAAACAGAATATGAGAATAAAATGGAATTTGTATTTGAATGTATGGCTTTTTATACTATGTTTTATTAAAGATGTTAGAAAAATGACAATACCGTGATATCATACTATTACTCTGCCCCCCAAAAATAAAACGATATTGATTTTAGGCCATACCGCCTAGCCTTACCTTGCAGCAGCTATTCAAAAAGGTAAAGGAAATAGACCATTTTGAATGAAATGGCACCACAACAATTGCATTACGTGATAAAAGACATAAAAATGGCACATCGCATTGTAATTTGTACTGGAAAACTAAATACTGTCAAATACCGCGATACCATCAAAACTAAGGCCAATACTTTAATTACTTTGGCCATATTGCCCAGCTCTATACCTAAACTACAGTTACTAGTAGTCTGTTTTTCCCCTAGATTTTTTTTTTTTCACGCAGGGTGGCAGCCCCCGGAAAATATCAGTGTCATAGCACAGATGTGTTGTCACTAGTGATGTCACAATTTGAGATTTTGGTGCTACGAGGATGTATCAGTCACAGGTTACAGGACCTCTTTGTCTGCACCAGGATTGTTGAAGATAATCAATGTCAAAAAGAGTAGCCTATAGCACACAC
>OMKL01123580.1:0-11618 GCA_900302295.1 Parasudis fraserbrunneri
GTGGTAAAACGACTCGTGTTACGGTTGTGACATGAAAGTGTGGGACAGCATTTTTTAAACATGTTTTGTAATTAAAAAAAAAACTTCAAAATGAATCTAAATATTTTACATTCTGTTTAAAATAAACCAAACATATATTTTAAAATACACCATTGGAAAAAATGACAAAATTCTTTTAAATATTATTTTCATGGATTGAAATTTAGGGCTTAGAGATTGGGACAACTACTTCCCAATAGAAAGTACCTAGGGAGGTAGTATAAATGATGATTTTGTATATATTTAGCTTCATTTCTATCTAGTTACAGTCTTGTGTTTAACTAGATCATAACATAATCTTAGTAAATATCTAAGGTCTGAATTCTTAATTGTTTTGTTAAATAGTTTTTTTGCTGTGGGACAGCAATTTGCACGAATTCGGTAGAATGGCCCATATATGTGTGTCTATACAAAGCTTTTTTTTTTTATATATAAAAAAAAAAATCTAAATTTGGGCTTTACATGGTTAACTGCTGGCAGTTACCTGTACATGTGATGGAGGAGGGCACTGTGTATTGAATGCACAGTGCAGAGTTGCAATTCAATGTTCCATTAAATGGGGATATTTTAACAAAAACATGTCACAAGACCTAGGAGTGCCTTATTATATGTATTACCCCAAAAAATGAATTCACTATTATAAACAACGTTTTTTTTATTGAAATTGGCAACATTTCCAAAGTTAAAACTTAACTTCCCATGGACAATTTCCAGCAAGTGTCTGACAATTTACCAGAAAGTTTCCAAACCTTTGAAACCCAACAGGCAGCTAATGTTACCCTGCCAACTCACTGTTTGCATTTAGGGCTACAGCAGCACAAATATTCCTCATGCCTTTCTCCAACTTTAGGCACACCAATAAAAGTTTGACCAACACCAATTAATTTTAATTATTGCACTTCAGACATTATTGCCGGGGTTACACTACCAATATACAATGGTTCTGTTGAATACTCCGCTCTGATTTTCTTTTTTAGTAATCGTGTTAGTATGTGTTTATTATCTCCGCCAGTGGAGATCATGCATTTGACTAAGTGGTCACAGTCTGGAGCCCTGCATTCATGACAATAATTATACACTGCTTTTTTGCCATATGTACTAATAGTTAAGGTGCCATGGTAATGGTTATACATTTCAGTAGCCTACTGGTGCAGCACGCAGTACATGATCATGCTTCTCCATAGTTTGCAAATTGCCTATTAGTAGCCTGATGTTGGTGTGGTTGAGGATTGGGGAGTTTTTGTAATGTCGCTCTTTAAACAAATATTTTTGGACAATGTTTTGGACTCCTGTGTTGGCCAAGGGTACCACTGCATTAGCTAGGCGGATATTTGCGCTCTACTGAGTGTACTTTTCTAGTTTATTTATTTATTGAGGCTGCTTATTTTGAGTAATGCCTGGCTGTTATTACATTGTGTCCTACAGTGAGATATATCAAATGCCCTTGTGCTGCATGTAAACGAGTCGGGCCTCGACTCAAAATGACGTCAGTTCACTGCCACACCTTGACCTGTAGTAGAAGTGAGATAACCTCTATGAAGATATCAGCTAGCAAGGCTGTAGACTCCACTGGCATGCTTTGGTAAGGATCAAAAAGAGCATGCTATTGTAAACACTTGCCAGTTCATCAGATATTGTATTTTTACTCAGTGTAGTGAGTAGAGGGTTTGGGTGATGAGATAAGATAGCACATCTCTCACACTAGCCGCCAGTAGCATTCTGCACAGTCCTATGCTGATAGAATTCTGAATAATAGAATATTATTCATGTCTATTTTTCAGACACCATTGAATGAAAATGTGAATTTAGATTGCAATTCAGTAGTTCGATAGGGACAATAACTGACTCTGTCTTTGTCAACTTCTGCAGATGCCAGTGACGGCCAAATCCTAGCCAGATATTGAACATCCTCCACCCTCACTCTCACCATGGACTCTAAGAAGCCGAGTCTGCTGGCCAACCTGCGTCAGAAAGCCAGGCCCCTGTTTGGCAACCTCCGGCGGGGCAAGAAGAGCCCCAGCAAGCCCGATGTCCGCCCGGGACATATGCTGGACCACCGAATAAGCACCTCCGTGCCCGATATCCGCAACCCGAGACAGGAGTCCTATTCCGTTTCCCCCACCCTGCAGCTGCCGGACTGTAACACCAGCAGCTACAGCAGCCCGTCGACCCCAGCCAGCAGGCCCCTGCTGGGGGAGCACGGAGGTGGGACTGGCCTGGTGGTTGGAGGTGGTGGGGCTGGGAGGCACGCACACAGACTCAGTGTGCCTATGGACAGCACGGACTGGGCCTCCTCCCAGGAGTCTGTAAACAGTAGTATTCCTGCCAGTCCTAATGAGGAGGAGGGACTCCGGTATCACACTTCCACATCTGCCGGGGGCATGGAGCCACAGGAGCTGGCTTTGCCTGAGCTCATGACCGTCTACAGCCAAGACATCCCTGCCCTGGAGATGCTCCAGGACAACTCGCAGGTAACTACCCAGGAGGAATTCGCATGTATGCACCCATAATGTATATGACCATGCATGTGAGTTTCAGCTAGGTTTCCTATTATGTTGTAAAATGGTAGTCACAGTTTGGGTGCCGTCAAAGGAGAATTGTATTGCTTGTTAACTATGTTTGAACAGGTAAAAGGTCTAATTTACTGATAGACCATTACCATGTCATTTCACAGGACAACTAGAAGGTAAGAGGGATTCCATGGGCATTTTTGGGGCTTGTTTTCCTCAAGCCTTGTATAGTGCTTAAAAACATGAAATCTTGTTGTACCTGTATTTGTAATATGATTCCCACACATGTTTGACATCAAACATCCTGAAGGAACTGTCAGGAATGAAAATCAATGTGACTTGCAAAATCAATAGTGCTAGCTGCAGCTGCCACAAACACTGGCTGTGTGTATTTGCACTTCCACGGCGCGCTGAGTTTGTTTTTATGACTCAACAGTCTAGTTCTGTGTTGTGCCCTGTGCTACCACTTTAATGTTATGTCTACTGTAATGCATTCAGACATTCTCTGGTATGGACAAGGATGTAGGCCTAGATTGATAAAGGTTTTTGTTTCAGTGTAATCATTTTGGAATGTGTTAAAATTGTTTTCCAAGTTAGCTTTTCCAGCAGATTATATCCAGTTGATGCATTGTCAGCAAAGCTTGATTAGAAAGTAAAAGCGAAGTTGGCATCGCGTAAATTCATAATGGAACGTGGTTTCCATGGCAGCTGAACAGGAACCACATAACAGACTGCAGAAGTGACATTCCATTTGCCCCGCCCTGTGGTTCAAAAGCTCCTATACTTTACCCTGGAGACTTGCTAATCTCCCCAGGCAGCGCGACAGGGTTATCATCTTTCCTTCCTCTCTTTGCACTGTATGAGCAACTCCCCTCACTTATTATTATCCAGGTAAAAGCAGCCTTTTGTTCATTCAGACAACACAGACTTCATGCAAGCTGTAGGCAACATGAGTGTGCAACCACCTATGATTGTTCTCACCAACAAGCCAGGGAATCATTAAATCGACTATCATATCATGTTCATGTTAATCATGTGAGCCAGTCAGGCAGAAAGCATGTGTCAATCAAAGGTAAATGTTTAACAAGGGATTTGCTCCCTTGTTTGCGACCCAATCATTATTTGTGTGGAATGAATGTTGTGTTTCAGGTTGTCTTTGTGTTTATAAGCCCACTGGTGTTACGTTGTTTATTAAGTTGTTTTGTGTTAATAAAACAACTGGTGCTAGAGCATCCTTATTGGATGAATACACTCACATTATATTATACAGTATATGACCAGATCAATTTTGGCCAACATTGTATGATGTATTGTATATTGTATAGTTATCATAGATCAAGTTCCAAAATGTGTAATGAGTTTGTATAATGTACAATGATCTTCAACATAACATACTGTTATTGAATGATATTCAATAACAGTGATATTCCTAGAAACATTTCACATTGCCTAGCTTTGGAGCTGTCAGTTGCTCAAAATTGCTTACTTGGTTCGTGGTCTTTCGAAAAGGAATTGAAATGAATTAGTAACTCATTAATTTGGAGATGTACATTCATCTGTAAGCTGTACTGTAGCTTTAATTGCAGCCTGACAAAAGCCAAGGCTAAAACAACTGTTTATACACTCAAAGTGATAACATCTATTTATGAGTCCTTGAAATATAACGTGGCTGAACTCAAGAGACTTCTGATACCTTTACTCTGGGACCAAGGTAAAAAAACAACAATGCACATTTGCTCCAGACAGAACATGCGTAGTCATCTTAGGCACTAATGCATGCACGCTAGGTACATACTCCTGCCATTGCCCTTGACCAAGGCACTGTCATTAACTGGAGTTGGTCCCCACATGCCAGATTGTGGCTCCCCACGGCTCCTAAATAGTTAGGATGGGTTAAAATACAGAGACAAATTCATGGATCGCTATGTAAAAATGTACTTGGTACAGTAATGAAGAAATTCAAAATCAAATTCTAATTAATATGGGTATTTGCTTAAGCTAAGATGAAATAACATTAACTTTGCTATTGTGATGGTCACGTCTTTGAAATAAAGGTTTTTGTCAGTGTGTGCTTTGACAGGGGTGATATGGCCAAAATATCATATCACAATATTTCAATATTTTTCTTAGTTTTGACGGTATAACGGTATTTGATGGTATTTAGTTTTCCAGTTTAAATTACAATGTGATGTCTTTATCTTGTAACACAATTGTCATGGCACTATTTCATACAAAAGAGTCTGTTTTCTTTTACGTTTTTAATACTGCTGCAAGGATTTTGTTTTGTGATGAACTTAAAATATACAGTAGGCCTATGTATTTTACAGCATAGTGCCTAAGTGGCCAGCCGTCTAGAACAGGTTTTGTCTGTATGTATGTCTGTGTGTCAGCTCACGCTATTGCTAGCCCCCATTAGCAACGTTATTAACATATGTTAGCCATGCTAATGTCATCAACGTTATCAACATACGTTAGCCATGCTAATGTCATCAACGTTATTAACATACATTAGCCATGCTAATGTCAACGTTATCAACAATTGTCGTGGAAATTCACAAACTGTCTAGTGAGGGTGACTGAAGTCTGCATAAAAGCCAGATACTCAAAATTCTCTTTTTGCCAAGGTGATTTAATGGCAAATTCGGTTCCCTCAGATACAATTCTAGATGGGGAGAAGAACGCCGAATAAAATGAGACACACAGATTTATAGTCCTGACATATGGTGTTATCAAACTTCTGCAACGTAACACATTTACTCACTCCATGAATCATTATACTCTGTTATCAAAATATCAGGAGCTCTGCAGTTGCTTATCGGTATCTCTGACTTAGGCAACACCTCTCTCATAACAATGTTACTTTCTCACAAAGCTTCAGTAGGCATTAATAAGTACGGCAGAATATGTTTTGTACAGACTAGAGATATGACTTATTTGTATTTTGCTGAGTTCCCCGGACTGGCTAAAACATGTCTAACTCACTCATGGCGAGAAGGCCTCTCACAGCAAGAATCACATTCTCTTAACAAGCATTTGAGAGATAAAAATTTTTCTACCACACACTTGTATCAACGTCAGCAATGTACATTAATGTTAGCAACATACGTCAGTAGGAACATACATTACCCAAGCTAATGTTAGCAGTGTACGTTAGCAATGTTATCAACATTAGCTACGTACGTTAGCAACGCAACAGGCTGCAGTTCACTTCCTGCGAGAATGCTTTGCATCTATGACACTGTGTGTCCTGCCTAAAGATTGCACAGGGAAGCAACACCATTTTGGACTATGTGTCTTGTTTTTGATAATATGTATATATTGTGGACAACGATATAGTAACAATTCATACCTTTGCATGGATACATGACGGTATACTTTCATATTCATTCTACCTCCCAGCCCTACTATGACAAGATCCAAACAAACTGCGGGCCAACTTTTGTTGAACCCAGGCCCTACATTGTCTGGCATGTAAACCGTACATTGTATCAACATTTATAATGATCGTGTAGCATGGTTTTTGAAAGCTTAAACACTTGCCTCATCAGATTGTATTGGAGGCCGGTGAGAGGGTTGCAGCACAGAGATACGTTTCTCAATACTGAAGTGATCGGTGAAATGATGGCCTGTACTAGTCAACATCATGCCAGACAATGTTTAAATAGGGCCTGGGTTAAAAAAAAAGTGAACCTGTCCTTTAAGTTAGTATACTCGAGTCTCACAGCAGTACATCAAGTATAAAGAAAGAGGTGAAATTCCTTTTGTCATTACATATTCTTTGGCTTAGCATTTTTCATATCCCAGGGTGAAGGAATTTTTTAATAACCACTCAGGATATCTTATCCTGAAGCAGTTGCCAGAAATTTCAGGGACACAAGCATTCAAACATTGGTCTAGATTTGAATTTGTTTTATTTAAATTCAAAAACTAATGCTACTGTAAATAATATATATATTTTTTTGTCTTTATAGCAACTCGGTGACAACCATGACCTCAACGCTCACACACTACAAGATACAGACAACCACAATGTAAGTGAAGGGAACTTCCAACGTGACAAAAAGTTGGATCTTGATGGTGTCGCGGTTCTTTGTCTCGAGAGAAAAAGACGGATTGGTTGGAAAGACAAAAGCCTGCTGGCATGAAGGGCTGTTGAGTGGAGTGGAGCTGTGAAGTGGCTGGAGACGTGGGGGCCTCCATTGTGTGTGCCTTGCAGACAGACAGCAATGTCCTTTGGCTGACGCACAGGCCTCAGAAGTTTAATTCCAGATTATTGCAAATATGTCAGTGTCCTGAATGATGGCAGGGAATGCTCAGAATGGTATTGTTTAGTGCTTATGTGTCTGTGTGGTCTGTTCTGGCCGGGGTCAGGGTGAGGGCATTGTGCTGGGCCATATCAGGGGACCAGGTTTTATAAACTCTCAAAGATGATTTTGTACTCATATTGTGGAGAGGCTTAAAAGTGATTACATGTCAAAACTCATGGACATGTGGCATATGACTGCAGAAAAGCTTCCATATGGCACAATTGTATACAGAACATTGTTAAAAACAATAGTGAAAAGTATCAAAATGTTAGTATTATTTTGATGTTGAGTAACTTAAGTTAGGCTGATGTTCCAGTGTGCATCGGAGTTGTCACGTAAAAATAAAAATAAATTGTGTCGCTACAAACAGATTACACCAGAATGTGTAGCCTGGGTCATGTAGCTAGTTTTAAGAGGTTTTCAGGTGGCTAGTCTCACTGAGAGGACGGCCAAGCAGTTAGCGTGGTATTGTTCAGTGTCTACCATCAGTAGACACTTGTCAGCTACAAGGCTATTGCGTGCCAAGGGCCTCGCAGTGGCTAAGGGGTGCATAGAGCATGGTGCTTTGAGCCTTGAAGCAAGGCACGCTTTGTATCCACTATCCATGTACGCACACATATCACAAGACAGCACCTCCTTTCATATCAGAACTTGTCATGCAATTGATATGAAATGTTTTCCTCACGCCAATAGGTAAGCAATGCTTTTGTCTTGTGTTTGACCAATACTGAAAGCTGATACCTGCCATTGTGATTGAAAATGTAAACACAGTATGTTTTGAATTTATTTATACACATTACTAAACAATGATCGTCATTATTAAATCCATCCCTTAAGACACACACCCCAAACCTCCTTTAGCTTTGAAAACTGTTGGGGGCAGGAAGGAGTCAGAAGCCCAAGGTGTAAGCACTGTAATAACCCTAATAATTACACCACACTGGCTCGCCTTATTATGACGGCCTGGCAGAATCTTTCTACTACAAGGCTACGAGCACCAAATTTGGCACAAGTTATCTTGGGTCTACTTTGCTATAAAAGAAAGTTAGCCACTTACAAATCCAACATGGCTACCATTTTTCAAGATGGCTACCACCGACAATACTGAAATGCCATTTCTGTCATAGAATTTGATCTCAGTAATTACAAATCTCTTTTCATGCCTGACAATACTAGCTGTAGTTAAAGAGTTGATCATTAGCAATGAGTGGTGTTATCCTCTGGCAGCAGGTATGACGCAAGGGTGCAGGGTTTTACATTCGACTTCTCCATCTCGGCTCTCAATTCAAGGAAATGGACTCATGAAATCAGTTCATGATAGGCTGTAATAATGCAAATGTCTCTGTGCTGTCAATCGAATAATGTAATTGATACAAACGTTGAGTGTGGCCTTTATCTCAGATTCACAAGTGGAATTTTTGCTCAAGATTCAGTGAGGGTAACATCTTATACGTAGGCTTGAATGTAGGCAAACAATTACAGGAAGGCAACTTTTCCTAAATTTACCAGGGCTAGTAACATTTCACGAATATGAATAGGAAATGTTGCTTTCATTTGTCTACAGAATCGTTCCTTTTTTCAGCAAGATGGATGAGAGGCCTGACCTGCAATCACCTGTTGAGATGTCAATTGCCCAATCATCTGATGAGATACGGGATGACCCATCATCAGAATCTGATGAGATACCTGATGATCAATTGGCAAATAGCAAGAAATCTCAAATCTCAACTATCAGTCGAGTCGCGAACATGAGGCATGATTCTTCAGTTCTAGAACCACAACATCCCCAGCATTCCATATGGCCAGAAGCCTATACTGTATGTCTGTGCCAGATGGACAGAGGGGAAGAACTGAAATCCCCACCACTACACAAACATTGCAACAAACTTTCCACTTTTCTATGCCGTCAATCGTCTTATCATTTTGGATCCAGCGAGATTAGATGATGGTAGTGGTATAAAATAGATACTGAAAAAGACCAATGCAAAATGCCATCAAAGCTGTCATCTCATGCTCAACAAAACCAGGCTGAAGCGAGCCCAGAGGCAGACTGTTACTTCTTAACAATCAACAACAGACAGCAATATATGAAGATCAACTCTTGATGTACCCAAAACCTGAATGGTGGGAAGCTTCTGGCCATACAGAGCGCTGGAGATGTTGTGACTCTGGAGCTTAACTGTCATGCTTCATGTTCGCGACTCGACTGATAAGAGGTGAGATGTGAGATTTCTTGCTATTCGATGATTGGTCAGCTTCCAAAACCTCCTCCTCTGTAAATTCTGGTTCAAATAGATAACGTTCCAGATCTTGGTCTGTCTGGAAATCCTCTCTTACAAAGTCGGCCACGATTAGCAGTCGTTCTTCTGTGGGTTAGCTAGACTATCAACGTTGGTTTTGTTGACGGAAGTTCTAGGGGCTTTTGAGATGCTGCGTGCAATCACTACGCCCAGCGGTTGTTCGTCAAGAAAATAGTTCCAACCATGTATCTGCTTAGAAAATTACAATGTCTCATTTTTACATCATTATTTCAACACGTGGTAAATACACAAGATACAACATGTGAATAAGACAGTTTTGGAGTTGTTCCAGTCATTGTGCTAAGTCAGGCTTGCGTCATACCTGCTGCCAGAGGCCAACTGCACTACTATCAGTGTTGGGGAAGCTACTTTGAAAGCAGTTTTGCAAGCTATCAATTACTTCACACTGGAAGAAGTTGAACTACAGCAAAGCTACCCTCAGGCAAAATATAGTTTGGTTAACTAAAGTTACTTAGAAAAAGTAGTTCAAACTACTTTGTAAAAAGAAAAATTCAAATACAAAAATCAATACAAAATTATTACAAAATATAATGAGACTGCATAATATTCCACTCAGTTGAGTTTATTGCAAAAGCTGTAGTGCACACTTGTCATTTTAACAGCTGTCTGACAGTCAGACGTGAACCAACACAAAATAACCCTATATCTAATGTGATTTCTTCACAGAAAAAAGTGTCAAAACAGTCAACAAAAATTGTATATGAACTTGTTTATCTTAAACTTTCACCTTTTTACAACTTGATCAGAACAATGGTCTAAAGAATGGTAAGGGCAGAATCTCTTATTTATATGACACATGAGCAGTCTCTCATAGTGCTTCTGAAATGAGTTGAACTACCAGCAAGCCACTACAAAATGTAGTTAAACTACTAGTTTAATTACATGTAGTGAAGCTACTCCCCAACACTGACTACTATACTTGGAAATATGACATGCATTGCCAATGACCAACCCTTCAACACCAGCTTGTATTTTCAGGCATGAAAAGAGAGTATATTTACAGTAGATTGTTAATTAATTAATTACTGAGATTAAGCCATTTGTTCAGTGAAGATATCATTTAGACATCTATTTTGACATTTATGACATTGAAGTCACATATCAAACACAGATTCTTCCAAACTGTTTGGTGTGGGGAAGACTTTACTTTCTGTATCCTTTCACAGTATGTCGTGCTCTCTGCCTAATTTAGTTACATTCTTCAACCTGGTTGCCAATAATTGAGCATGTAACTGACAGGTTTCTTAATTTCTGACTGCCTTACAATGCTGTGTGTGTGTTTGTGTCTTTCTGTGTGTGTGTGTGTGTGTGTGTGTGTGTGTGTGTGTGTGTGTATCCAGTTTGACATGGGCAGTGAGATGCTGAACGTGTCGGAAGGTTTCAGAGACTCCCAGCGTTCCTACCTCCTGACGATCAACCTCAAAGAAGGACGGAATCTGGTTATCAGAGACCGCTGTGGTAAGAACTTGATAATATCATCCTCTCTACAACGCTCCTGTCGGCCAACCTTACAAAGGTGTCTGGTAATACATGGTATGTGCTAAGCCTGTACTTGGCCTCTCTTTTCTCATTCTGGGTTTTCAAGTTGCCTGTGGTGAGACCTTGCTAATTCCCTCTTCACTTATTTTCTATGCTCACTCAACCTTTTTCAAGGAACCCACTGTTAACACTGTGATAATGCAAAACTTCACTCTCAGTTTTCCATACTCAATCAACTATATATATATATATAAATAAATAAAAGGTTTCCATGGTAAGACCTTGATCATATCATATCCACGTTTCTTATCCTTGTATTGAGTTAACTTCAGAGTCCCACTTACGGTGTTCTCTCCGCTTTTGACTGGTCCTTAAAAAAGATTTATCAGCACCCTGCTGTCGGTGGCTCAGGAGGTAGAGCCGGCAGAGCCGTCGGCTGGTAATCTGAGGGTTCCCGGTTTGATCCCGGCTCCTCCTGGCAACATGTCGAAGTGTCCTTGAGCAAGACACTTAACCCCTAACTGCTCCCGACGAGCAGGTTGGCACCTTGCATGGTTGCCTTCACCATCGGTGTGTGAGTGAATGGGTGAATGTGTGGCATAAGTTGTAAAGCACTTTGGATAAAAGTGCTATATAAATGCAGTTCATCCATTTACCCTCGTAGTACCCTGTAGTACCATGTAGTACTATGTAATACCCTGTAGTCCCATGTAGTACCTTGTAATACCCTGTAGTAGCATGTAGTACCTTAGTACCATGTACTACCTTGTAGTACTATGTTATACCATGTAATATCCTGTAATACCCTGTAGTACCATGTAGTACCCTGTCATAAAGTGTAGCATGCTGTAGTACCATGTAGTGCCATGTACTATCCTGTAATACCCTGTATTCCCATGTACAACCAATTAATACCCCGTGGTGCCATTTAGTACCCTGTAATACCTTGTAGCACCCTGTTG